>JAHIAM010009647.1:0-45645 GCA_021605205.1 Aegilops longissima | reverse complement strand
ACCTAAAGAACAAGTATCTTAGCTGAACTATGGAACAACGTGAACTCCTAACAAGACCCGTAAGAGATCAGCATGAATATACAATGAAATGTGATGATCTATTTTCCATGCTTAGATGAATAACAAAGCCATAAATGTTGCACACAAGTAAGATGAGGGTACAACCTATCTGGCTGCCATCCATAGGAGTGAGCATCATGTGCCGATTTGTCGATGACCTCGCAGCTTGTTGTGGCTGTCCATGTCGGGCACGCGATTCGATGCAGTGGAACTGTTGAGTGGGGACTGTAGCTCCTTCTGTGTATGCTTCCTTGTTGGAGCAGCTGCGTGAGTCGGAAGACGGTGTCTCAAGATGCGATAACGATAATGTTAAGAACGACATATCTCTTTGATCCAAGAAATACACTAAGAGATCAACAAGAAGGTACGAGAGTGGTCACACGCCTGCTGATCAAGACTAAATTGGGGTCACACGATTTTATTTTATTTTGGTATCGTCCGATCTACGCCGGATGGCTTGATGGCCGCCTTGTGCCTCCTACCGACACTGCTTCGAATCTTCCTCAAGAGCCAGCGACCAACGGCAGAGCAGCTCGCTCTCCGCCGTCCCTGCGGGTTCTCGCCAAAACCCCGCCCCGCCCCACCAATGCGATCGCTGGTTGCGCCGCCGGCCAATCCACAAAGACTCTCTGTCATCCAGATCCGCGCGGCAATTCTTCAACCCACGCAACTCTAAAAGATAGCCATCTAAGCGCCTGCTTCCATGGCGAACTTGCGCCCCGCACCTTACGTTAGACACCAGCCAACCGGCAGCCTAGGAGCTCCGCCACCGAGGGGTGCTGCTTCCCATTGGGAATCGATTGGCCCGTAATAAAATTCAAACAACCGACGCCTAAATAAAGTGATTTCAGATGAGGGTGCGACCTATCTCGGGCGGCATGGTGAAGTAGGCAGGTCCAGCTGCCGAAGTCGGTGAGGCCGGGCGCTGCCGCGGTGGCGACCGCGGCAGGGAAAGAGCGATGTCGCCACGGTCGACGGCTGGCGCGGAAGCAGCGCCAGACTCGACGGATCCGGTTGGAGCCGCCCGCCGCCGTGAACAATGGCGGGGTGAATCGCCCGTGACGGTTCACGCGCCGCCGCCGAGGCAGCACCAAAGAGCACGGAGTAAGAGGCACACGCCCAAAGGCACGACGGCAATTGGACATCGCCTCCGCATTAGGGAGGAGGGCGGTTGTGAAATTGGTGCGGGGGCGCCATGGAGGTGGGGCTGAGGTTTCATGCTCGGGAGAAGGGAGCTCTGGGAGAAGGTGATTTGATGCCACGAGGTATGAATGGGGCGGGCGGGGGGGGAATTGGGGGAGTGGAACCATGTCTTACGGACGATTTGTCTCGAAATGTGAGGGGAGTTACAGTTCTACCTTGCCTATAGGCTTCTCGCTTGGGTATGTGTACCGAGGGTCGGGATAGTAGAGTAACTTTGCTTCTCCCCAAATAGTGGGCGGAGCGATTTCAAGCAGGAGGGCGGTTTTGAACTATAGTGGGCGCGAGCGATTTCAAGCGAGGAGAGCGTGTTTTGAAATAGTGGGCGCGAGCTATTTCGGCGAGGAGAGCGTGTTTTGCCGACCATGGTTTATGAATTATTCGCACATGTCATTTCGCCGAGGAGAAGGCGCTTTGATGAAGTTACTTAACCTACCTCGATGTACAACGGGCCAATTGATGCGGTCCCACATAGGACGGTAATTTCACGCCTTCCCATTTATTTGCTCTCTAGCTAATTCCACCGAGCAGAGAGGATGTTTAACGTTTGTTCAAATTTTGGGAGAACGAGCATCCACGCTCACCTTACCAAGTCGATTCAATCAAATTTTGAAATATTAGCTTGCCACTTTTTTTAGATGGAGAGATGATGCTCGGAGTAATGTGTTATTACATGCTCATTGCTAGCGATTTACTATATGACAAATAGTTGACCCACTCAAAACGCTGAATCAAACCCAAAATGAAATATCTCGATTCAATGAACTAGCTCGCTCAAGAGGTCAAAATAGTGAACTAAATCCAAAATTGAACACCTCAATCGAGTAGCATGTTGTACAGTGTTATAGTACTCCATGAACATGTTGAAAGTCAAATTAATGAACTTGTTTGATATAATGATATATCCATTCATGTGGATTGCGATAACATGTTCTCCAATTTAAATATTTGAATGCAAGTTTATATTGAAACATGGTTTATATCAGTCTTTGATGCATAAACACGACCTTCCCTCTCCCTCCTGCTCTCTCTCTCTCTCTCTCTCTCTCTCTCTCTCTCACGACAATCTTCAATTTCACGACGATCCCACACAAAACCTTGTTGGTCCCTCTCCTTTCTCTCTCTCTCTCTCTCTCTCTGTGTGTGTGTGTGGGGGTCTTTCTAGTTCGTGATTCATATATACACCATCTATAGGTCTCTCTCACACACTATGTATGATACTCTAGCTAGTCCAAGCTAGATATCTTGGGTGCACTCATCGACGCACACAAATCCTTGGATCTTTGCCCAAACTCTCTCACGCACCACTATGTCGCCCCTGAGCTCTTCCCCTCTCTCAAACACTCCATCCACCTGGTCACACATACACATGCATATCTCACTGCACTCGACAGGCCCATCTAAACTCTATCTCTCTCCATCTCACACGCACACACACACAATCTCATGCCCAGCTAGCCAAGTATGATGGTCTCTCACTCAATTGTAGGCACACGCAGTCCCCTATATGTATATGACTAGCTAATCTTAGTCTCCATCACAAACATGTGCATGGTCTATCTCGATTTCTCTCGGGCATCTTTCTATCACAGCACGCACTCTCGATCTCCCACCCATATAGTCCCTCACGATCTCGAGGGATCTCTATCACAAACACACCTCTCTCCTCCCCATGCGCCCATGCCATCCATGTGTCCCTCTCGACCTTTTTTCCTTGTTGGCTAGACCTCTATTGGACATGTGCTACAGGGTGTCTCTCTCCATTGCAAACAATCACACACTAGCTATCTTCGTATCTCCTCGCCTCGCTTCCATCTCGAGATGCATGCGTGATATGTTCGCATAAGAAACGAAAAACACACACTCTCTCTCTAATTTATCGCTTGTTGTCACTTTCTTTCACACACATACTCTTTTGCACACTTACTCATTCTCCTTCACACGCACTTGATCTGTCTCGACCGAGGCACTCTCCTCCGTCCATAGCATATATATTTATTGAAAAGTCAAACATCACAAAGTTTGACCATGTACGTGGAGAAAAGAATTACATCTAGTACGGCAAACATATACCATTAGATTCACCATGAGATGTAGTTTTGTATGATGTATCTTGGTATTGTAGATATAAATAACATTTATGTAAACCTGATCAAAGTTTCCAAAGTTTGACTTCTAAAAATTTACATGCACTACATTATCGAGCGGATGGAATATCTCTTTCCTCTCAGCTATCTCGACGATCACTCAGCCTTATCGGGCCCTCAATCTCTCTCAAACTTTATTGGTCAGTTTAGTTCATGACCGACCTCATGCCTTGATGTCCGCATCGCCGGTGTGGACGTGAGATGTAAAATATTTTTGCCTCGCTAAGCTTGTGTGGTGTCAAGCATTTGGTTCATGCTCGGCCAGCAAAGCATCAACGCCCCATCAATCAATCCATGCATCAATTATTTAATGCTAATATCCATCCATGTTGTTGTTAGCCTCGCGGGTCGCACGACTAGGCACGGCCAGCTCAAATCGGTCGCTGGGCCAGGCTACTTGTAGTGTCCGGAGTTCAGCCAAAGCTAATTAAAGTGCAGGAACCCAGCCCAAAGGGCTTTCTTTTTCACATGGTAGCAACCAAACAAGCAGCATGAAATCCAGCCACAACCCTGTGCCACGCAAAAGATGCTCACGACGCAAGCCAAACTGGCCTTATATCTCCCCTCGTTCACACATACACATGTCTCACTCAAGGCCATACATATAGACCCATCCAACACTCTCCGCCTTGTTCTCTCTCCATGTGACACGCACCCCTAAGTACCATAATCCTCACTCCATCATAGGATCTGCTTGGATCCATGGGTTAGAGTTAGTTTGTTAGTTTGGAGTCAACTAACCCAAAAGATCCAAACAGAGGGTTAGTTTAGGTTAGATGCATCTAACCCATCCAAAAAACTAACCCATCCAAGAGGTGCTTATTTGGGTTCTTCTAGGACCACTAATAAACACTTTTTTCTCTAGCTCTCCCCAGCAGCAGATCCCTCCCCACTTCCTTGAAGCTTCTCGTCCTCCCTCCTCCTCTCGCACCACCCGTGAAGGTGCCTCACTGCATCCCAGGCCCATCTAACCCTGCCATCCAAACACCTCTTTACTAAGAGTTAGTTTAGGTTAGAATATAACTCTAACCTCTAATTGAGTTAGAGTATCCAAACAAGGCCATAGGCGCAAGCACTCCTCCTAAGTATGATTATCTCTTACTAGCCATCGTGAACACACGATTGTCTCCTTCCATCCAAACGCCTATCTCGATATCTCTCGGGCATCTTCTATCGCAGCACACACCTTGTCACCGATCTCCCACCCATGTAATCCCATCACGATCTCCTGGGATCTCTATGACAAACATACACTCTCTCCTCCCCATGTCTGATTTTCTCCGTGACGCCTCTCTCGACCTCTCTCCTTGTTTGTCGACCCTCTTGGCCATGTGCTAGGGTCTTCCTCTCTCGGTTCCAAACAACCACACACTATCTCCTCACCTTGCCTCCATGTCGAAGATGCATGTGTGATATGTTTGCATAAGACACACACGCCTTTTCTCCACTTTCATCGTGTGTTGTCCATGTCTCTTTCACACACACGCACACACACACACTTCACTCTCTCTCTCTCTCTCTCTCTCTCGTTAGGGACTCTCACACGCCCATAAGCATATGGATGTTTTGAAAAGTCAAACCTCGTAAAAGTTTGACCAGGTATATGTGGAGAAAAACATTTACATCCGAACGATCATTAGATTCATCACAACATGTACTTACTTCATACTATCATTTATCTTTGGTATTGCGATATAAGTAATTTCTTTATAAACTTGGTCAAAGTTTCAAAAGTTTGACTTAAAAAATGTTGTAACTACATTATCGAACGGAGGGAGTAGCTCTTTTCTCTCTCTTTGCTATCTCTCACGGGCCTCCCTCTCACTCGAACTCTCTATACCGACGGATTATACGCCACTATGTCGTAGATAGCTCAGATATTGTTTAGTTGACCGTCAACCAATCCACATGCTGCGTTGTCACCATGTTCAGATCTTGTGTGCTGCCCATGTGGCAAAGGTGAAAATAAGTAAACTAGAGGGCAAACTTTATGCGCTGCTGGGACGACATCACAAGACACCACCATCGCGGCGACGGCATGCATGTAGGACGACTCACAAGACACCCAAGACACAACACACACTAGCACATGTGTACACTGCCCGCTGGCCGGTTGAGATGGACGGCGAGGCAGCCAACAAGCGGAGGCCGCCGAGCTAAAACCGCATCCGCGAGCTCGACTTCATCAAGAGCCTCCCCGACGACATGCTGCTCGCCATCATCGGCCTCCTCCCCACCAAATCTGCCGCGGCGGACCGCCTTACTTCCGGGCGGTGGCGCCTCGCGCGCGTCCCCTCAACCTCATCGCCGACACCTGCTCTTCGACGGGATTGCAAACGCATGGCCGCAGTCTCCAAGATCCTTTCATCGCACTGGCCAGCCAGACGCCTTGACATCCGCATGTTCAGTACCAACCGCAAGGTCCAACTCAAGTTCGACGAGTGGTTCTTATCCTCGCCTAGATCAGCTCGAGGAGCTCAGCTTTGAAGCTGGACGATGTCGCCTCCGCCGCTGTCCAGGCTCCGCTCACGCCAACGCCGTGCCGCGCCAGCTTCAGCTCCTGCTATCTTCCCTGATTAGTGTCGCGCCCGCCTTTCTTCTCCCTCAACTCAAGCAGCTCGACCTCTTCGACGTTGTCATCTCAAGAAGGTTATGGAGCACCTGCTCGCAGCTGTACTTCACCGAGTACCTTCGCCTTGAGCAGATCCACGGGTTCATTAGCCTCCACATCGCCTTGACGAATCTCCGATGGATTTATGTGTCTTGGTGGCCCCGCAACAAGACATCAATTGGGAAGAGATCACCCAGCTGTTCCACGTTATGGTCATTGAGAATGCGCCTTTCCTTGAGAGATTGCTTGTATCGGATCTAGAAGGTCCAACAAAATCGGGTCATTGACGCTACCAAATTGACAATTGCTGGTGTACTCGCTCGCCAAATTCTCCTAACTCTTTATTGGATCCGTAATCGCTCGTACAACACTCATCTTCTTCTCCGCCTTCTTGAAATTCACATTTTAAATTTCTTCTTGATGTATTTACGACCGCCTTCCGTAAAATGATTCCCACAAGCTTGACCCACCATGCGCATAGTGAAGATCTTAGCACTAAAATCTATCGGCCCCAATATGGATCAAGTTGTTGATTCCTTACATGCTTTCCATGCACGGAGAAGCTACTCATCGAGGTGAAACTTCTTTCCTATTAGTAAACGGTAATCACAACGTAGCTCAATTTTTTCGTAATTTTCCCAAATTACGATGACAAGTGTAGTGTTCAAAACTACATCTACGACCGCACCAAAGAAATGTTTTAGTATTTTTCTCACGTGATCACCTGCATCATTTTTATGCTGTACTACTATAGTAGCCTAGGCTAGTCATAGTGGAAAGTAACTTAGACTACTCCAAGAACTCTATGGTTACCCTAAGGGCAAGTACTACCTCCGGCCCCGGTTTACTCTTCCAATTTTGTAGTATCAATTTGACCATAGATTTAATCGACAAAATGTTAATGCATGTCACTAAGAACTATATCGTTGGATTCGTATTTGAACATAATTTCAAATGGTGTAATTTTTAGTGACATGCATTGGCATTTTCTTAGGTAAATCTATGGTCAAAATTTTATACTAAATACGTAGAGTTTTCCGTCTCCAAATTCTTGTCTTACATTTGATTAGATACGGATGTATCTAACACTAAAATGTAACTAGATACATCCGTGTTTAGACAAATTTAAGACAAGAATTTTGGGACGGAGGGAGTACAAAAGTGGGCTATGTAGGCCAAAACATGTGCCAAATTCACTTGTGATGCATTTGGCATCGATGCCCTCCATTGCTCACCGGTGCCCCAATCTGATCACCTACTTTGCTCCGTGCCAAATTAACTCACGAATGAAAAACACTGTGGGAGAGAGAGAGAGGACCGAGGCAATAAAAAACACTTGTTTGGGAGAGTGAGAGGCTGGTGTAGTTGGTTTGATTGATTTGTTTATACATGTGGGTCTGTGTAGCACATCGGTGCCAACTCTCTCACATCGCGAGAGCGGTGCCAAAATCTTTTGATTTGACATCGATGCTTATTATGTGGCATACTTTTGTAAATATGGCATCGGCCACATAGTGGAAGGCAACAAATGCCCAAGCTCTTCATGTGCTCCTAGTTAAATGAGAGGAAACAGAGAGAGAGAGAGAGAGAGAGAGAGAGAGAGAGAGAGAGAGAGAGAGAGAGTGAAAAAATATCACTAGCCAGCCAACCCTATCGTATGAGCGAATGATATTGGTACCTCTTGATGACACGGTAATCTTATGCAGCCAGCTGCTCTAATATGTTCTCTTCTTTGCGTATAAAAAGACCCAAAGTGAAAATGTGCTGCACTATAACAATCTCATCGAATGCCTTGATCTCCATCTTACGTAAATTGATTTGATCGACTACCGAGGCAGCACATCCGAGATTAAATTGGCCAGTGTTCTTTGTTCCGAGGCAAGTGTGCTCAAGGTAATGAGGTTTACGCTCTTCCGCCGCAACAATGAATGGCGTGCGATCACCGCAAGCGCCTAAGCCTAAATGACAAAGTCTCCGCAGAAGCTGAATTTGTTTTTGAAACATCAAGTGGCCAGAGACTCAAAACTTATTTGCCCATTAGTGACTTGTCGTATGGTGGATTTTAGTTTGTACGATAACGCTGCATCCACCTAAAGTAACAAAAGTTCTTACGTAAACTTCCTAGTAATTCCTCTTCCTAGGTGCAGCATTACTCCTAACATTTGTAATATCAGTTTGAAACTTGTAATATTGCCGTGTCCTATTCCTGCATTTTCAAAATCCTGCTAATCAAACAGTCCTGAGTTGGTGATGATGTTGAGCCTCCCATCTTTCACCAATAGCCGCCGGATCTAGATCTCGACGATACAAACCAAGCTTCTCCATTTTTCCAAAAAGATGCCCGCACTTGTTCCCTATTTACAAACAACTCCTTGTCTCTCACAATCAGCCTTATCTCCTCCCACCACATCTAGAAGGCCGTGGAAAATCTGGCGCGATGGTTGTTGCCGAGCCGCTCACCCCAATCTTGGTGTTCCTGCAATGCACGGGCATCTACGCACGAGAAATTATGTCTAACAGTATTAGTTGTAAGCAGGCTAGCTCTACAGCCATGATGATAGTGACTGCAGACGTGAGGCTGACTATGGTATGTCAACACGGCGCCTATACTCGTGTGTCATCTCCGGCGCAGGTCTTGTCACTTCACCGTGAGGAGCAAAGACGTAATAATTTGACCAACGGGTAGTACAAGGTTAGTACTCCTAGGAGTACTACATTGGTAGTACTACTACTAGTACTAGTAGCACCACCGCCTGGATTTAGGAGTACTACCACGCCCATCCTGATTTTAGTATTTGACTAGCAATATCTAATGCATGCCACAAAAATGTACTACTCCTCCGTAAATAAATACATGGTGTTTTATTCCTATCGGCAGAGAACTTAATGTTTTTGCTAACTAGAGTACTAATAGGATTACATGCAATGAACTAAACATCGCATGTCATGTTTGGTAGTCCCAAGTCATTCAAAGCATGCACGCCCACATCTCTCATTGGTTGATATGTCACGTAAATAAGAAACAAGGAGGGAGTTAATGCACCGTGCCTAAGTGTTTTGGGATTATTTGGTTTTCGAATGTGACTTACACAACATTTTTGTTTACATGCATTAACATTTTATTAGTTAAATCAAAGGTCAAAACTTGCAAAATGCAAAGGGGACCAATAAACCAAGAACATCAAACTTCTCTCATTTGGCCCCAACTAGAGGTCCGTGAGATGACTATACTGCACCAAAGATGGAGGGGGGCGAGCTTCATTGACTTACGGCAACCGCTTTTGGTGAATGGCACGGGGCCTGTGGGGTGGCTGGCCCACCTATCATATAGCCAAAGGAAGGTGCAGAGAGGCCGAGGAGTAGTACGAATCCTACACACCATGCATGCTAACCAAGGGCAAGAGGATCACCGAATCGAAGATTGGTTGATGATATTTTCTTCTGGTTTATTAGTCTCTTTGTATTTAGCAATTTTGACCAAACATTTAACTAACAAAATGTTGATGCATGTCAACAAAATTATATTTTGGATTCAGATTTGAACATAGTTTTCAGTGATATAATTTTTAGTAACATGCGAAACATTTTGTTAGTTAAATTTGTGGTCAAAATTTGACACGGATTACAACGGGACCAATAAACCAGGACGGAGGTAGTAGAAGCTAAGCTAGACCCATGGAGGCGATGAGCGCGAGCATCACCGGTTGTGCCAGATGGTCCACGACGACGGCCCGCGCCCGCAACGAGGAGCGCTCCTGTAGTATTGCTTGAGGTCGCCAGTATGTAGGGCCGCTGGACGACAACTTCGCCTCCTTGTTCGACGAGGTCCTCATCGGTTTCTCGACAAGTTCACCGTCGCCAAGAAGCTCGCGGACGACTTTGACGTAAGCCTCCACCGACGCTACCAAGCTCGCGATGCCCGCCACCCTCAACGGCCACTATGGTGACAACCCTTCGACACATTGGTGGCCTCAGGATCGCCCGCCGCATACGCCGAGAATGTCCACTCGAGGTCGCTGGCTGCCACAAGAGTCGCCTCGGCGCAGCAAGACACCATCGACATAATCACCCACGCCCACGCCGCATGCAAGAGGAGGACGATAGGACGCTGGCCTTCTTGGACCGCAGGGCAACCTTGACGACACTGCTCGTGGCACGCTGAGCTCGCCGCCAACGCCGCTGCTCCTCACACGCCGGTTGGTGACCCGCGCACTAGGGCGTGAGGATGTCGTTGATGGATCCGTATGTATTTTTATCTTCTCACAAATCCATGTAGTAGTATATGATATTTTCCGTCTGAATATCGCATCAAATGGATAAAGAGGGATGTATGTAGAACTAAAATACGCCTAGATACATCCCTTTATTCATTTTGATGACAAGTATTTCCGATGGAGGAGTACTACAGTAATTATCTTACCTTTCGCATCAACTTTATAATTTTCATACGCATCTATGCATGAACGGCGCCGTAACCAAACTTCTCATTACTCTAGGCAAAATCGTTATTTTCTATCTATTGATCGCACCATGGAGCAGAACCAAATTTTACAAGTTACGAGTTCAAAAGGAAAGCTCGTGCCGTGTTCGCCGCCGCATCCCCACACGGTTGGTTCAACGCCGCAAGCGGAATGCGGCAAGGTTGCATTTTCACTTACAAGTGGGACCGTAGTTGAGCAAACCGACTATTGACAAACCCCACCTCGCCCACCGCTGATGGCTGAGAAAACAGGAGGGAGAAGAGATGGTTGTAGCACGGACTCCAAGAAAATTGTGTCGGATGGGACTCGTGGGTGGCGCAGCCGCATCGCTAGACGTGAATGCTAGTTATGGCCCATGCCACCCCACTATATCGAGCCTATATCGAGGTACGAGAACAAATTTCCTGCAGTCCGTGCTCAAGACTCAGATCTCTTCTCAGCCACCAACGGACGCCACAGAGCCCATCGTTCGCTTGTCACATGCGGTCCCACATGTCGCTGAAAATGCAAGCGACCCACTCGAACTCGCACATCTTTCACCTCGACGGCGGGTGATGAAAACAAATCCAAGAAAGATCTTCGTACGCTTTTGGAGTTACTCAAGAGTAGTAAGATTCTATTTACATTTTAACCTAAGATGCACATCTCGTGGCTTCAACTACCACTCTATTTTCTTTCATGACACGCCCCGGATGTCGGATGTCCCACGGTCGGCAAAAGGAGGAAGAACCCACCAAATCTTCAAGCTTGTGCTCTAAGATTAGACTAGTTGTGCTAACTTAAAACTTTTTAGGTATTCTCTCCGCTCCAAAATACTTGACTTCCATTTGTCCAAAATGGATGTACCTATATACTAAAACATGTCTAGATACATATATATTTTGACAAATAGAAGGCATGTATTGTGCAACGGAGGGAGTAGAATGGATGGAAGTTTTTGTATTGGGAAGAAGAGTACATCCATATATTGATAGAGCACAATTTAGTATATGTTCTATCACTTTTAGCTAGCACAGAGGCTATAGATGAGATTAGTGCACTTGTTGATACTCCTACTTGGTATATGTGGTTGTTGCTTAGACGCAGAGAAAACGGACCGGAGGGAGTACTAGAATAGAGGCTAGACATGAGACTAGATGCGAGGAAGCAACGCCTACTTCTTTACACTCAAGAAGAGAGAAGCACGCAAGACCGAGCCTCCGCAGATCAACAATGAATGCATCGAAAAGGCACTAATCCAACTTACAAGAGTAGTTAAATGTATTCTTGTGGTTCTTGTTTTCTTTGGTCTTGATTTTCTAGTCAAAATTATCGTTGAGTTCGTGCAAAACGGAGGTCCGCTTGGGGTCGTATGCTGTAGTTGGCCTTACAAGTGGGACCACAGTTAAGAAACCGACTATCGGCAAACCCCACCTTGCTCACCACGATGGCTGAGTTAGAGAAACGATGAGGTTGAAGAGATTGCTCTAGCACGGACTCCAAGAAATATGGTGTCGATGGAAGTTGTGCCGGTGGCGCAGCCGCACTCCGGACGTGAATGCTTGTTCGACCCATGCCACCCTACTACTCCTACTACTTACTATATAGTACTACTACTAGTATCGAGGATCCGAGGTGCTGGTTACGTAGTACAATATGGCTACAAAGAAAACACCCGCACGAGACGCCAAGCATGTGAAGCTAGTACAAATAGTGTACTACTATTGTTGATTGGCCTCATCCGATAACCTGTTGCAATGCACGCATAATTATGTATTCGAAAATATTTTTTGCCTCGTCGCACCACTCACTCACAGTATAACTCGAAAGCCATTCATAAATTTAGTAAGTTTATCACAGCATATCATTTTATTACATACAACAGGTCATCAACCCACATCGACAACGAGGATACATTATAAATACTAAAGTTTTCACCACACAACAAATAACAAGCAATGAAATGAACTTCACTCAACCATTCCTCGCGTTGAAACGCTTGCTTTGAACCACAAGTGATTCTCCGATGGGCCATCCATTGTCGATCCGAGACCAACGCAGACTGATCATCCAGCTGAAGCGCCTACTATATCAAGATTGTGGTAGGGAACCACCCAAATGTCCGAGGTATAGACACGCTTGCTTCTCATAAATGGTAGTAAGTTGTGTCAACAGCAGTTGATCGCTTTTCACCATCATTGATAGTTTTGTCCAAGGAAGAGTGAGTTTTCCAAGACTATCAATTCTGCACTGTGGAGAAGGAGTTGGCGCTAGCACACTAGTATCCATCCCAATACCATGCAACGGGTGTTGAATAGGTCCCAGAGTGCACCATGGGAGACTACACCTGCTTCCTTAGCAAGAACATCATCGGGCAATATACACACGAGAAGAGGTGATCCATCGAATTAGTTGCCAGCGCCAAATAGTATATGGGCGCTGCTCGCCTCATGCTCGTGATCATCACCATCATCATCTCCCTTGGTTATAAAAATCTTCAAGTATAGGTGGAATGTTCATGTGACCTTGGAAACACAAGAAGAAGGTTAATTAGTAAGGCTGGCCATAGTGGGGGTAACATAAGTAGTATCATGCACTTGGGACTCGCAAACATGCTTATGTGGCGTGCAATTAAGGAAGAGAGAGATGGTTATAGTAACATGTAGATACCGTGAACATAATAAATGTGATGCTACTATGTGTCATGCATGGCAATAAATGAGACCACCTATGATATTAATCTAAGATACTATGCACTAAAGGGAAACTTGCTAACCCGCATGCATGTGGATGAAACAATTATAATTACGGTGGAAGACAAACGTATCAAACAACGAGGATGCCATGTAAAAACAAAGGCTACGAGTGGTGGCAGCAAACACAAGGCCCTCAGATTGAATTGCATCACAAGACTCATCCGTACGTAAACTGATTTTTGAGCAATATCCATCCAAATAAACCATCGAGTACAGCAACAAGCTTGTCGAAGATAGCAACAACTTCATAGTTGTTGTAATTCCAAGAGCGGTTGGGGACTCGAGAAATTGCTATCTTCCGCAGAAGACAGTCACCATGATTGTATTTGAACGCATGATAATACCGTGTGCTCAACCTCCGGTAGTCTCGCTGAGATTTTTGAAGTGGAACCCGTCACGAGTGTACACATTCACAAGTTCCCACTCGCAGCTGGACCCAATGTAAACAACCCAATCTCCATTTGCGCCGCCCAAGCCTTGCCCTCAAGCGATGGCATCTTAACATCATACGATCATTATCAAGCGCATCAACTTGCATGTATGAGCCCTCCGTCAGGACGATGCGCTACCATCGTGGTCACGGCGAAGAAGATAGGGAGATCAAACCGCCTTGACTCTTGGGTTCCTTGTAATGATGTTATTAGTTGAGTCGAGAATGGGCTTGAACGAACCTGCCATGCTAGCCGAGGTGATGACGCCGACCGATCAATGAGTTCCTCCACCACGCCATCTTTCGATCGGGCAAGAATAACGGGTCGCTTCCGCCTGTTCCTCCATGGAGAAGACGATCAACAATGGCGTAAGAAAGGGTGAAGGGCTGAAGGAAAATGGAGGGGGAGAGGAAGAGCATGCAAAGCAGTTCCAAATCGAGAGGGAAAGGCTAAGAGTCGGTGGACGGTTGCCGCTTGCCACGGTTCACTAAGGCGCCTGCCTACACGCCGGTTCATAAATACTCCTACTACTCGCCGCCGCCTCACCGATATGTGGAACGGGACCACATGTCAACGAAACATGGTGTGTAATTTCTCGCAAAATGCGATCCGCCGCTGGCCCGAGGTGCCGCATTAGTTATCGGCCTTTATTTTTTAATGGCGGCTGCTCAGTTTTGAAGCACGACTAATCGGTATCAGAGGCAGAGAAAATATAAACTACTCTACCACTACTCCACCTCCAAAGACTAGTAGTATAAAGAAGATATATAGGCCGGAGCTTCAGCGCTTTCGCCAAGGGCTGCCCACTTGCTTCTTACACTACCACCCTCTCTCCAGATCTAAAATAGACGGCCCTCTCTCCCTCCTCACCGTGGTCACAGATCCGCCGGGAAGAAAAGGACGCAGCGTTGACGCACTGTCGTCGGGCGAAGCGAGGTCACGACCGACGACAAGGACGCCCTTCGCACCTAGCGCCTGCTGGATGGCCTCCATTCCCAAGCTCACTGTCAGAGTGTGCGGAGGACGACGACCACGAGAGAAGCCACTTCCGCCGACCCTCGTGTATGCTACCTCTTTTCTAACCATACCCTTGTTCTATTGCCCCATCCGCACGCCGCTGCATGTGGATCTTTTTCCACTCCACCATCTTCCCAATTTGCTATCCTCTCGCTCGCTGCCACGCAGACGAAAAACCATAATTTGCACTATTAAAGGAAACCCTACTTCATGCATACTAATGCATGTCTGGGTTGAATAAGGAAAGGAAGGAGACTGTATCGCCCAAGAGAGTAGGCATCGAACCCGATCTAGGTTGAAAAGGGGAAAATCAGTAGCTAAGGAACCACTCTCGGTCTCTTGGTTGAAGAAGGATAGAAAGGCATGACACCACAATAGAGAATGACCAGGTCGATCGGTTTGTTGTCCTCACATAGGAAAAAGGTGGCTAAAGAGAACAAAATGGGACGAATCCACATATGCTGCCCGGATATTTGTTGCTCGGGCAACCATACCTCCTCACCACTCAAGGTCTGCGGAGGTACATCGCATCTGGTGCGCCCACCGTCCTAATGGGCCTCCATGCTCTTATTGCCACTTTTTTTGCTATTAGTATAACGCCAGAATAAGTCAAGCAATGCTATCGCTAAAGTGATGCCACATTTAACTAATGCCGCCTCGCCTAATGCCACGATAATTTAAGCAAAGGCCATTTAATGTCACCGATCATTTTAGGGTTAGTTGTTGATTGTGGATGTATTAAAGATTTTTAGCTAAGGCATTCTAATGTCTGTTGCACAGCCAAGATACCAACGATGAAACTTGTTACTACCTTCAGATTTTTGCATCGTTAATGCTTATAGATTATATACCTCACTTTCATGAGATAAGTTAATCTTTTGTACAGTTGTCACCAAAATGCCAAGGCGCTGATGTCATTTTATTTTGGTTAAACCGCATGCATAATTATGAAGACAAGAGGAAAGGTCAAGAGTGGTCACCTCCTCCTCCGCTGTTCTCTTGATTCGCTCGATCAAGTTTTTATGTTTGATCGATTATCAAGATTGGGATAGCAATTTTAAGGTCCCCGAGTTCGAAATGATATTTACCTTGGAGGTACATGGTTTGCAATTTTTATACCGTCATTAGTTAATAATGCTAGTTACCTTCAGACTTCAGATTTGGTTTAATGCTCATGCACAGCTAGTATACCAATGCTGAAACTTGTTACCTTTACTTTTTGTATTGTTAATGTTAATTTTATAGAAACCTTCCAAAGGCTAGAGTTTATTGAAATCTGTTCAAGAAACCATTGTACTGCACTCGTAATAAACTAACTACTCTACTATTGCACTAGCCAATCGGATTAGTGTATATTTGTAGTATTCAATGGTGTTGCATTAGCGTATGGACATAAATAAAGTGTGGCAAGCTTTCACAGATATGTGCTCAAGAAAACTACTACCTGTTTTTCTAAATACTAGACGCTTGGGTACTTTAAATTGAACCGCGAAAACGCTTTATATTAAGGAACAGAGGGTGTAGAGTTCACTCAAATTATCCCAAAGAAAGCTAGTCACACCTTTGTTAAAATTAATGTTCATTATGTTATCGGAGGAGGTATGTATGTTTGTCTCTAATGCCTGCCTACTACATACCCAACATCATGATGTAATGTTAAGTCATTTCCTTTTGTACAAAGGTCACTAAATTGTCAAGGCGGTGATGGCATTTTAGTTTAGTAGAACTGCACAAAATTTGCTTAAAAGAAGAGGAAAGGTCAGAATGGCTCAGCTTTTCTAAAAAACTATGTATGCCTTCCCGACATCACCATTGTTGTTTTATTTATTCCTTCAAACAGTGGTTAGAAATAGTCTTGCTACCTTTCCCATTAAGAAATTGGAATGCTTATATTTGTGAGTCTATGCTTCAACTAGTGCCACTTTTATAGTAATCACACTTTCAATATCTATGCAAACAGGATGCTCGATTTTAGTGGAGCTGCACAAAAGTCCAACTGGTTCAACATTAGAGCATGTTTTTTCCAAACCTTTATATCCAATTGGTGGCACTATGAGCTGTTCATTACGAAGGTACATGGTTTGCTACTATCTTGCTACTCTTTTGTACTGCCATTAGATAGTAATACTAGTGGTTTGTATGTGAATTTATTGGCAGGGTGGACCTACATTGGAGGTGCAGGACAGGATTCAATGATTGGATGCTCAATTTCGTTGTATCGATTTCACCTCTTCCATCATCGTGAACATGGTGTGGTATATGTTTACTAGCTACTTGACATTTGTGCGCATGAGATGTCTTCCCATTGCTATTTGGCAAACAAACAAAGTGTCCGCAATTTTGGTTGAACTGCACAAGAGAATAGTATAGTCATCGTGATGCAAGGCCATTTGAAAATAGACACAAAGATTGGATAGTCACTTCATGGACCGCAGAAAAGTAGTAATCAGACTATTTACTAGCCAACACTAGGTGCTTCATTGCTTTGGTCTGATTATACAATGGGCATCATTTTCCTAAGTTAAAGTTTGTATTCAAAATAGTCTCAAGGTGTGATCAAGAGAAGACCAAATCATATTGCAAAGGATGTTCCTCCATCATGTGTGGTTCATTCTCATGGTTCCAGCTGTTGGTGAAACCACTTACATTTGCAAGATGAATTGTAGACTTCACAAAAAATTTGTCTTTCACCAGATTGAAAGTTGGCCAAGAGAAGCATCAATGTTAGTAGGAAGAACAAATGTTTTTCTAGATCTTTGCTTTTGAGCTATATATTTGTATATGATCTGTGAATCATTGAGATGCATTAACATGTTGATCTTATGTATGGGAATCGCATTAGTTAGTTTTAGTTGCACGCAAGATCCGGTGGCTGATCTTTGCTTTTGGCGCTACATATTTGTATACGATCCGTGAATCATTGAGATGCATTAACAGCTATTTATTTCTCGTTTGCTCGTTGTTTACAAGTTACCGATCGATCACTAGCTAGCCTACAAATGCGCCTCCGGCAGTTTTATTTATGGCGTAAGATGCGGCGGCAGTTTTTGAATAAAATGCCTATCGCCGGTGTCAAACCGCGGATCTCGTAGGGGGTCCCGAATCAGTGCTGCCTAGGCGGATGGTAACAGGAGACAAGGGACACGATGTTTTTACCCAGGTTCGGCCCTCTGATGGAGGTAATACCTACCCTGCTTGATTAATATTGATGATATGGGCAGTACAAGAGTAGATCTACCACGAGATCAAGGAGGCTAAACCCTAGAAGCTAGCCTATGGTATGATTGTTGTTCGTCCCACGGACTAAAACCCTCCGGCTTATATAGACACCGGATAGGTTAGGGTTACACAGAGTCGGTTACAATGGTAGGAGATCTACATATCCAGACGCCAAGCTTGCCTTCCACGCCAAGGAAAGTCCCGTCCCCGACACGGACAAAGTCTTCAATATTGTATCTTCATAGTCTTGGAGTCCGCCGTGACGATAGTCCGCTATCCGACACCCCTAGTCCGGACTCCTCAAGAGCTCTCGAACCAGGCTTCAATGACGATGAGTCCGTGCGCTGATTGTCTTCGCATTGCGAGGCGGGTTCCTCCTCCAATACTTCATAGAAGGTTTTGAACACAAGGATAGTGTCCGCTCGCAAAACAAGTTCCACATAACACCGTGAGAGAGAATAATTTTGCACAGATCTGCCGACGATTCCGCGGGCGTGACATCACACCACAGCAAGGCCTTTATATGAATCGCTTTTACTGCTCCCACCTCAGCGTGTTTAGCGAGGCGGTTTCTTGGCACGCCTTATCAAAGCATAGATCGTGCCCCTTATTCCGGATTCTCATCAATACTAACGCAGTAACCCATCCGCGCCATTGATTACGGCGCTTTGGGAAATAAGCTTAGTTTTACCAGTTGGTGGGGACGATAGCTCCGTCTGCCTCATATAAGGGATAAGGATCCACCTTTCACCCACGCCTTCTTCCTCCTTTGCTTATCCATTTCACAAGACTCGAGCTCCAAATACTAAGTCCGCACATCCCACCTCAACCTTTCTCCAATCATGTCGAGCGAGAGGCAGTGGATGGCCTCCTCCGCCATGGAGGGGCACATCGCAAGATCGCGGGAGGCCGGATACTTGTCCGCAACATCGCAAGCATGTGCTTCCCAACGAGGGGCAGCTCATTCCACCCCGGCCTCGTGAGAGGGTGGTGTTCCTCCCCACTTTCTCCGCTGACTAGGTTTTCCTTCACCCATTTGTCCGGGGCTCATGTTCTACTACGGCCCGGACTTCCACGATCTGGCCCCGAATTTTATCCTCAACATCTCGGCGCTTCGTCGGTGTGAGGCCTTCCTCTCGCATCCAGCCCCACTTCGCTTATGGCTGAAGATCTTCAACGTCCGGACCAAGGTAGTGGGCGTCCGCTGCGGAGTGCGGAGGCGCCATGGTTGGCAAGATGGCCAAAGTCCCATGGCTCAAGGCGCTTTGGAGACAATAAAGGTGGCAATCGGGTGGTTCTACATCACCGAGCCCCGCAACACCGAATGGGTGGCGGCCCCGAATTCAGATCTGCTTCCCCACACGGCTCTCGCCGTGGAAAGAGACGGGCCCGACGTGGGGAATTCAGACGAGACATCCGGACTTCAAACATGCGTCCAAACCGTGGCCAAGAATCTTAGGCTTGTCGATGTAATCCAGTGATGCTCATCCGCCGGATTCTCCCATGCCAACAAAGGGCCTTTAACTTGTGGAGTTCGATCCGCACAACACCAAACTTGAACCGCTCTTCGACACTACGCATTTAAGATGCCCGAAGGTGCCGCTCAAGGGCACTGGCCCCAAAGATCCGCCACCAAAGATCGCGGATACAGCTCGCAACGCCAAGCCGGGCGAGGTGAGTTATTTTACCTTTACGGACTCTTTTTTGTCGACCCCGATCCCAAGTCACATCGACCTAGCCGGTAACACCTCATATCACTTTGTGGCCTCACGCACTCCACGGGTGTCGCTTTACCATGGCCCGGACCGCTTATGCGCTTTTGGCTCACGATATGATAGTGTCGCTAGCATCCACATGACAAAGAACCCGGCCGATATGGCTAGTCGTGAACCCAAAGCGGCGCTTAACCTATGGGGACAGCATACATGAATCACATCGAGCATGTCGGTCATCAACGATATATTCGGGCTGTAGCACTGGCTAACAGACTCCAGATCCC
This sequence comes from Aegilops longissima, assembly GCA_021605205.1. Classification (NCBI taxonomy): domain Eukaryota; kingdom Viridiplantae; phylum Streptophyta; class Magnoliopsida; order Poales; family Poaceae; genus Aegilops; species Aegilops longissima. Next base: position 25,745 of record JAHIAM010009647.1, on the reverse strand, counting down.
GGCTGTAGCAGGCTAGGCAGACTCAATACCACCGCGGTGACATTTCAAGGGATGTATATAGGAACGGCGAAACACATGCCGCTAGTCAAGTGTCCAAGCAGAGTGTCAATAGCAGACTCCGTGAACCGGTCAGAAGCGGACTACTATCGCCGTAAGCACGAGACTACATTTCCCCATATGAGAGGCTGCCAAGAATAAACAACTAGTTTGTCGGATCCCACTCATACCAAGCATTTCAATCATACACGCAATATGCCCGATATGAGTAAATACAACAAGGCATCACAACAAAACTCTACAACTCAAGTATTTTATTTAAGAGGCCCGAGGAGCCATACATAACATATCCATACAGTAGGGGTCACATGACCCAACACTCAAGTCATACAATCATACAAGCACATGCGAAGCAAACTAGTCTCGAGTACGACTCTAGAAAGAAAGAAAGCTTGTTGGAGCCTTTCTATCTACAATGGCCCTTCACAAGTCTTAGATCGCCACCGGTGGCTAGTTCACTGTCAAGTCGAGATCTACATAGAATCCATCGAGGGGTAGTGTTGTCCTCCTAAAAACATTAATTACAAACATGAGTACGGAGGTACTCAAAGAAGTCTTACCACGTAATCCTATCATACATGCACATTCTCAAGAAGGTGGTGGAGTTATTTGCAGAAGCCAGCTTTGACTCTTGGCTAAGCTATCCCACGTGACACCACTTTGTAAAGCATTTGTCGCACACGAGTCCACTAGTCACCATCACAATACTCCACCGTGGATCCTCTCTCGTCATCCCACGAGAGGGCCATCCACTATACTCACACTTATCTTGAGGCTTTTAGTAGTATCCATTTACTTGTCTATGAACCGATATAGGTAACCCAGAAGTCCTTCTCCGTGGACACGGCTATTCAATAGATCATATCAAACCCGCAGGGTGTACTTCTTCACACACGCTCACCACTTACCGCCATACACGACATGTACTGCAACCTTCAAGCCGAAGCCCAACGTGGGTGTCGGCCACACCTACCTAAACACTCAAGTCCCTAGTCCAGTTTATCGCCTATTCGGTTCCATCCGCAGGAGTCCGCCGAGGTTTCCCATACAGCCCCGAACGATGTGTGCAGGGTTCCCGAGATACCAAACGGGCACTCGCACATCGGCCACGTGCCTACCGCAACACAACCCACCCTAAGGTCAGCGCTATGCGGCCCCCAAAGATGCTACAAACACCGTAAACTACTTGCAATTCCCTTGACTAAGAAACAAGGGTGGTTAAGAAGTTTAGAGGGTCCATTGGTTTCGGGCCCAATGCGTGGTAGTAACTATCTCATGGATCACAAACACATATCTCAGTTCTTAGGATCGGCTTCAATGAAACAACCCACCATGTACTCCTACATGGCCTCTCATCGATACCTTTACCAAAACGTGTTCAACACTTTCACTCGAACCAACACAACCTTTCACTCCAGCTCATCATCCCGATGAGCCGACCGACACAACTCTAAGCATAGCAAGCATAGCATGGTAGGAATCACAAACATGGCTCAATCAACTCCTACACATACTAGTGGGTTTCATCTAGTTATCGTGGCAATGACAGTCATGCAAAGGAAGCGGTTCAACTACCGCAGCACACAACAGTTTGAATCGCGTTGTCTTAATGCAAAAACGAGAGCGTAGCAGAACATGGGTTTGTATCGAATGATCAATGAGTTGCTTGCCCGATGGAACGGGGTAGAGTGCCTTCGATGGATAGTCGAGGTTATCCTTAAAGCGTAACCTATCATGAAGAACATACCAAAAGTAAACACACATGACAATATGCAACAATATGATGCATGCTATGACATGGCAATATGGATGTGTTGGCCTAATGCAAGCTGAAATAATAGGATGAACTCATTTGAATCAAAGATTCAAATGATGGCTCATTTGAATTAACCCTAAAGGTGCATTATCTTATTCTGGTTAAACAGCAAGGTTAACTTGATTTAACATGCATGAAAACTGTACCAATGGATAGAATGGATTTTTCTGATCATTTTCATATATAAATCTTTGCATTTGGAGTTACAGATTAAAAGTTATAAGCATTTGAAATTTGAATTATATTATGGAATTTATCAGATTAGAATAAATCCAGAAATTAGATTAATGCGCCACCATGCGCCAAAGATGACGCCTGGGTCAACAGAGACGCCCAGGTCAAACCCGACAAAGGTCCCGTATGTCGTGGTAATTAACTTAACTAATGTTTAATTAAACTAACCTATTTAGTTAGCGTGGCTGGGCCCCATCTCGCTGCTGACTTGTCGGGTCAACGAGGGCCCACGTGGTCAAAGTCCACGCCGGCTGCACTGGCGACTTAGTCACGCGCAGCCCGACGCAAGCGGAGGAAGTGTTTTGCGATTCCGCCACCAAATGAGTCGCGAAGGTGGCTACGGTAGCTGGGAGCAAGCCGCTGCTATTGGTGGAGCCGGTTAGTCGGGTGGCCGGAGTTGGCGCCATGACGAGCTAGGCGGCCGGGTTCGCCAACGATGAGCTTGGGGTTAGAGGGTCGTGGAGGTGCGGGAGTGCATGGGTAGACTCCATGGGGTGCGGTGAGTGTGATGGACACCACGAGGTGGCCGAGAGTGACCAGGAGCACGCCGGGCGACGAGCTCCACGGGCGGCGGGTGCGGTGAGCGTGGTTCGTTGCTACGCTGCTCGAGGGCGAGAGAGAGGGAAGGGGAGGTAGATGGGCTCACGGGCGACGTAGAAGCTCCTGCCGAGGTCGGGACGAACCGGAGCGACGGTGGCGTTGAAAGGGATCTCCGCGACGGCGAACCCTGGCCGAGGTCGGTGGGTGGACTCGGTTCACTTGAGCAAAGGAGGCTCGGCTGGTTAGGGGTAGTGGAGGCATGGAGCTCCCGGACATGGTGAGGAGGAGCACGGACGGCGGGGAGCACGGTATATGACAGGCAGGGCGCGGGCAAGGCTGCCAAGGCGGGGAGCACGATGGAGAGGGACCGGGAGGAGAGGAGGTGTCCAGGGGTTCGGGAGAGAGAGGAGGCGATCTCCTCGGGCACCGGGCGAGAGGAGCGGCGAGGCGGCGACCAGGTGCGTGGCACCCATGGTGCCTCGCCGAAAGCATTTGGCTGCTCGCTCAAGCCGAGCCAAGCAGCCAATGCTGGCCTGTTGGCTGGGCCGGGCAGTGGGCCGTAGGGAGGCGCCAGGTAAGTCTTTTCCTGCTTTTATCTTTTTCTAATTTCCTGCAACTTTGTGGGGTTTTCTAAAATACCAAAACAGTTTTAAAATTCACCAAAGTGCTCCTGGTCCCTTGTTGGAATATTTCCAACATGAAACATTTTGGTTTGGCAATTTTTGGACATTTAAAATATTTTATATAATTTGAAATGCTCAAGTTCAAAACTTATGAATTAATCCAAGGACCTTGATGACCTAGAAAATGATGCACCACTTTTGACATAGGCTCAACCAAAGCAAAGATGATGAGCATTTTGAAGGGCATTTCAGGTTCATTGAAATAATTTTAGTAAACCCTAGTTGAATTAAGGGGGGTTCGGGGTTTCGCCTTCCCATTTCAAATTCAAATGAAATTTAAACATGATGCACACCCTAATGCATGGTCTAACCGGATGTGACAACTCACCCCACTCAAAAGAATCTCGCCCCGAGATTTAGGATCTGCTATGTAAAAGGTGGGATACTCAAGTCAAGACGATCCTCCTTTCCCAAGTTGCTTCTTGCTCGGAATGGTTTGACCATTGAACCTTTAGAAACTTGATATTCGACGCCGAGTGGTACGCCGGCTTGATCGAGAATATGAATGGGATTCTCGATAGGTGAGGTTATCTTGGAGATCAAGCGCTTCGTGGTCCACCCACGGATAGGATCCGAGAAGCAACGCATGAGTTGGGAAACGGGAAGACATCATGGACTCGAAAGATGCGGGGTAGTTCCAATTGGTAGGCAATCTCTCCTCGCTTGGCAAGAATGCGAAGGGTCCAATGTAACGAGGAGCCAACTTGCCTTTGATACCGAATCGATGGGTTCCTTCAAAGGAGTAACCCAAGGTAAGCCTTCTCGCCAATTTCATAAGTCATAGGCTTATGCTTGCGGTCATATTGGCTCTTTTGACGAGATTGGGCTGTTTTCACTTTCTCACTAACAACGCGAACTCTGCTCTTCTCGCTTCCTGAATCATGTCCGGCCAAAGAGTTGTCTCTCCTCGTTTCACCGCTTAAGAGGCGCTCACATTTTCGCCCATAAAGAACTTCGAAGGGCTTTGCTTAAGCTGGCTTGATAACTATTGTTATAAGCTTAACTCGCTAATGGAAGGCATTTTTCCCAATTCATGCCGAAGAGATGACAAGCTCAAGCATATCCTCTAGGATTTGATTGACTCGCTCTACTTGACCACTTGATTGAGGATGGAAAGCGGTGCTAAAGGAGAGACGAGTTCTATAGCGCTTTGGAAACTTTCCCAAAATCGAGAGGTGAAGAGACTTCCACGGTCCGAGTTAATCTCCAATGGAACACCATGAAGAGACACTATTCGAGAGATGTACAAATCAGCTAGCTGGCTAGCGGTTATACTCTCACTAACGGTAGGAAGTGGGCTACTTTGGAAAGACGATCAACGACAACGAAGATAGCATTATTCCTCTCTTGGTCCTGGAAACCCGTAATGAAATCCATACCGATTTTATCCCATTTCCATTCAGGAATTTCCAAAGGTTGAAGGGTACCAAAGAGCCGCTGATGCTCGCTTAACTCGATTTACGACGCCGCAATTAGCAATGTATTGAGCGATTTCTCTTCATCCTAGTCCACCAAAACTCCGGCGAGGTCTTGATACATTTTAGTACTACCGGGATGAATGGTGAGAGGAGAGTCATGAGCTTCCTTAAGGATCAATCGCCTCAGTTGCGCACCTTGGGGACCACTAGACGGTCTCCAAAGAACACGACACCTTGTTCATCAATGGAGAAACAATCATGACTTCTCTTGATGTTTCTCCGATACGGAGATTCCCTGATCTACCTTCCGTGCTTTGATGATCTGATCCGTAAGGGTAGGTTTCGCCACCGTGGTAGAAAGGAACCTCGAGGAACAATGTGGAGATTAAGCTTACGTAAATTCCTCGTGGAGAAATGGTTGACTTTGTTGTAACATCAGGTTGTTACAATAAGATTTCGACTTAGGGCGCCGGCCATGACATTGGCTTTGCTCGGGTGTAAGATATTCCTAAGTCGTAATCAGATCAATCTCGACCCAACGCCTTTGCCTCGAGATTCAAACCGTTGGGTGAAGATATATTTCAGACTTTGGTGATCAGTAGATTTCGCAACGATTACCAAGAAGGTAATGTCGCCAAGTTTTGAGTGCATGAACCATCGCCGCAAGCTCTAGATCGTGTGGGATAGTTATCCTCATGTGGACGCAATCGTCGAGAAGCGAGGCAATCACATGACGATCTTGCATGAGTATGCAACCTAGTCCTTGTCGCGAGGCGCCGCAATAGATAATAAAGTCCTTAGAGAAATCTGGTGGAACAAGTACGGAGCAGATGTCGCGCCTTTTCAGCCTCAAAGCTGAACTCAGACCGTGGCGCCCATTCAACTTTTTATCTTTCTTGAGGAGTTCGTTAGAGGTTTAGCAACTTTAGAGAAATTCTCGACGGTAAGCGCGCGCAAATAGCTCGCTAAGCCGAGGAAACTCCAAACTTGCTTGACCGATCTGTGGAGTCCAACAAGGACGGCTTGAACTCGCCGATTGACAAAGAATGCCCTTACCAGAGATTACATGGCCTAGGTAGGTCACTTCGCAACCAGAATTCACACTTAGAGAATTTGGCATAAAGGCGGTGCTCTCAAGTTTCATCAATACTAGCCTTAGATGTTCGCATGTTCTTCCTCATTCTTGAGTAGATGAGTATATCATCGAGGTATACCACTATTTAATTTATCCAAATACTCCATGAAGATTGAGTTCATTAACCGAGAGAAGGTGGTCGAGCATTGGTTAAACGAAGGACATGACGGTGTACTCAGATTGGCCATAACGAGTAACAAAGGCCGCTTTTAGGAATGTCCCCGTTTGATTTTGATTTGATGGTAGCCCAACCTCAAATCCATCTTGAAAAGATCGAGGATCCAGCGAGCTGATCATACAGATCGTTGATCCCGGGAGCGGATACTTGTTCTTGATGGTGACCAAATTGACAGTGTCGGTAATCTACAACCATCCGATCCGCATCCATCCTTCTTCTTGACGAAGAGGATGGGCAAGCCCATGGAGATGAACTAGGACGGATGAAACCTTTTGCAAGGACTCATCGAGTTGTTTCTTAAGTTCAGCTAGTTCTAGGGGTGCCATCTTATAAGGTCTCCTAGAGATTGGGACGGTTCCGGAACAAGATCTATCACTTAACTCGACATCCCCGCTGTGGAACACCGGCAGTTCCTCCCGAAAGACATCCGGAAATCACGGACTACCGGAATATCTTCGAGGTCCGGAAGAGGGTTGGCATTTATGGAGTAAAGTCGGCGCTAGACACTCGGGTTAAAACATTCACCGCCTTGCCCAAGGATGGGTGAGTTGAACAGTTCTAGTAGAGCAATCAATCTTAGCATAATGGGCTGACATCCACCCATACCCAAGATGATGTTTATGTCCGAGGACTTGAGAGCTATTAGAGATGCAAGAAAGACTAATCTGTCGACAAGAATTTCATTCCCATGACTTATTCTAGAGGTTTGCCATCTAGAACCGTGGAGTTTGAATTTCCATGGAGGTATGCATGTCACGTAATGTGATGTTGTGCAATGAGCATAGCTCTTAAATAAATGAATGAGATGCTCCAAGATCAAAGAACAGCTGCCGGATGGCAATTAACAAGGAGCGCATCGAGGACTCACGTTAGATCCTCATAGGTTTCTTCAGCAGAAACATAGTTGACATGGCCACGAGCGGTGGCAACCGGTTTAGCATAGGGCACCTTTCCCGCTGGCTTGCCACGCCAATGACTTTCCAACTTGACTGGGTTGTTCTGGGACACTCACGGATATAGTGGCCTGCCTCTCCACACTTGAAGCAAGTTATCACATTTGGGCGTGAGCAGCATTAGCAGTGGGGCCTCCATAAGTCTTGGGCGGAACATATCGCTGGTTGGGGCGAGGCGCTCAAAGGATGGCCTCGGGTGAACTCCGGTGGTAGAACAGATTTGAATCCAAACCCGCGCTTCGGGATCCAGAGCCGGATGAAGATCCAGAGTCACGGATGTGCTTGCGTGAAGCCTCAAAATCAGTCCGCCTGGCCAAGCCGATAGCCTTATTGACTAGCTTCGAAAAGAAGTACACTCATGCGCATTTAAGGTCTCGGCGTAGCTCAGTGCTAAGTCCTTGCGAACCTTGCCTGCTTCTTGGCGCCGGTAGAAACTTCTTCGAGCATAACGTATAACCTCCCAAATTCACGGCCGAGGCATCCACCGTCAGCCTACCTTGGGTGAAACTCGCATTCCTCCTTTGCGTCCATAAGACCTTCGAATATGATGCTCACTAAGGCGGCATCAATTCAGCCTGTTGTAACTTGTCCAACCGGACGATAGCCTCATAATTCTCCCACCGAGACTAGCAGGCCTTCAAGATGATAAGCGCAAAGGTAACCTTGTCGCCTCACCACGCTAAGGTAACATAGCTTGTGGTGGATGTCAAGCCAATCATCCGCTACGAGAGGCTTGACGGAATATTTGAACTTTGGGGATACAGCTTGATGAAGTCATTGAGTGAAACCACATCATTTCTCGGCTGGCGGCGGTGTTTTGTTCAATCCGCCCAAAGAGGCGTATTGGTTTCACGCTTATTATGCTCGCTTCAAAGATAACCTCGCCAAAGATGGCGCTATGCGGCAGATTCACATTCCTGGCTGCACTAGCTTCTCCCCGCCCGAGCAGCAGGATTGTTATGGTGTTGACCATCCTAGGAGACAAAGCAAAGGTTTAAACCAGGATGGCAGAATTTAACAAGGAAGTGCGAAGGTAATGGATAGCATGGAATGCAAAGATGTTCATCCGTATGACATGGTAATATAAAACTGCCATATATATATACCAACGGTCATACACACCATTCATAGTCTAGTACCAGCCAGACGGGGTACAACTATAAGAAAGGGCGTTACATCTCATCGAAAGCATTCCAACTTCTATACATTATTTTTCTACACTTCCGGAACGATACACACTAAGTCATATTCCACAAGTCACACAGGACGGTGGAAATACAACTATTACCATACTAGGAATACTACTACTAACTCAGGCAGCTCCATAGTAGTCCTCATAGAAGTCACCACCCAAGCTCGAAGTGGAACATGATCATCCGGAAATGATAATCCTGTGGGGCCTGTGGACCATAAGGACTCGGATGTGGCCGTGGTCCAACAAACGGTGGCATTTAGGCCCACGAGGAGGAGTGATGCTCCAACCTCACGCCACTCCATAAAGTCTGCAGACTTGCCCGCACAGGTACAAGTCCTCATGTCCATAAACCGCTTGCACGGCAGTGCAAACCTAGTCGAGTAGCCCAAAGGATCGAACGGCATTAAAGCTCCATACGCAAGGCCCGGTTCACGGTCCTTGTCCTCCAAAGATCTCAAGAGAGTAAGCGAAGGAGTGAGTCTCATGGGATGCATCGCTGCAAAACCTCAAGGTAGCCATGCGCCTGTGGAGGGATGCCGCATGTAGCGGAAATCGTTGCCCAAAGAAGGCAGTTCGCTCAATAATAGTCATCATAGAATAGGCTGCATCTTGCACGGACATTCCAATAGTGATTCCGAGCCCATAGGAGCAAAGGCCTCAAGAGTCTGGATAAGATGGATAAATCCGACCGCATATAGATATTGGCTTTGGTTGAAATCCCTAAACTGCTCCTCGACGGTATATTCAGGATACCATCGATAACTAGCCTCAATCATCACTAACCAGCATTGCCGTGTGACCACACACACCAATGCAACGGGTCGATTTAACCACTTGGTTCTCGGGGACGGTGGCCATCCAAAGCACAGCCACAATGCAAAGACATTAGAATTTCTAGGAAAATCGGGCAGCATAACATCTCAGAATGCTCAAAATCAGATTTGAGACATTCAAAACAGATTGCAAAACCACTCAACAACATCATATCAAGGTTCTGTTCAACTGATAGCATACTACAAATTTAGTAGCACCGAATCGAGGATGTAACCAACAATCCTATAAGTTACTACGGATTAGTAACACGTGAACCTGATAGAGAGAAGAGAGCCTAGTCCTATACCCACGCCGAATGAGAAGAGGATGACTCGATCGAGGGCATAAGGTAAAGGAGTAAAAGAGCCTTACGCTCCTCCCACAATCAATTCCCTACATATAACTAAAGCATTTCTAGACTCAACTTCACCAGTTTGGCTTTAGCGAACCCACAGCAGCCCCGCTCGATGCCAACGCTGTCAGACCCCGATCCCAAGTCACATCGACCTAGCCGGTAACACCTCATATCACTTTGTGGCCTCACGCACGGTATTCCCACGGTGTCGCTTACCATGGCCTCGGGACCATTTGCCTTTTGGCTCACGATATGATAGTGTCGCTAGCATCCACATGACAAAGAACCCGGGCCACATGGCTAGTCGTGAACCCAAAGCGGCACTAACCTATGGGGACAGTATACATGAATCACATCGAGCATGTCGGTCATCAACGATATATTCAGCTGTAGCACTGGCTAACAGACTCGTATCCCGGCTGTAGCAGTGCTAGGCAGACTAATACCACCGCGTGACATTTCAAGGGATGTATATAGGAACGGCGTGAAACACATGCCGCCAATAAGTGTCCAAGCAGTAGTGCTGGGCTAGCAGGTGACTCGTGAACCGGCTGTAGCGACTACTATCGCCGTAAGCACGAGACTACATTTCCCATATGAGAGGCTGCCAAGGATAAACAACTAGTTTGTCGGATCCCACTCATACCAAGCATTTCAATCATACACGCAATATGCCCGATATGAGTAAATACAACAAGGCATCACAACAAAACTCTACAACTCAAGTATTTTATTTAAGAGGCTCCGAGGAGCCATACATAACATATCCATACAGTAGGGGTCACATGACCCAACACTCAAGTCATACAATCATACAAGCACATGCGAAGCAAACTAGTCTCGAGTACGCACTCTAGAAAGAAAGAAAGCTTGTTGGAGCCTTTCATCTACAATGGCCCATCACAAGTCTTAGATCGCCACTTGGGTGGCTAGTTCACTGTCAAGTCGAGATCTACATAGAATCCATCTGAGGGGGTAGTGTTGTCCTCCTAAAAACATTAATTACAAACATGAGTACGGAGGTACTCAAAGAAGTCTTACCACGTAATCCTATCATACATGCACATTCTCAAGAAGGTGGTGGAGTTATTTGCAGAAGCCAGCTTTGACTCTTGGCTAAGCTATCCCACGTGACACCACTTTGTAAAGCATTTGTCGCATTACGAGTCCACTAATCACCATCACAATACTCCACCGTGGATCCTCTCCGTCATCCCACGAGAGGGCCATCCACGATACTCACACTTATCTTGAGGCTTTTAGTAGTATCCATTTACTTGTCTATGAACTGATATAGGTAACCCAGAAGTCCTTCTCCGTGGACACGGCTATTCAATAGATCATATCAAACCCGCAGGGTGTACTTCTTCACACACGCCTCACCACTTACCGCCATTTACACGACATGTACTCGCAACCTTCAAGCGAAGCCCAACGTGGGTGTCGGCCACACCTACCTAAACACTCAAGTCCCTAGTCCAGTTTATCGCCTATTCGGTTCCATCCGCAGGAGTCCGCCGAGGTTTCCATACAGCCCCGAACGATGTGTGCAGGTTCCCGAGATACCAAACGGCACTGTGACACCGGCCACGTGCCTCACCGCAACACAACCCACCCCTAAGGTCAGCGCTATGCGGCCCCAAAGATGCTACAAACACCGTAAACTACTTGCAACTCCCTGACTAAGAAACAAGGGTGGTTAAGAAGTTTAGAGGGTCCATTGGTTTCGGGCCCAATGCGTGGTAGTAACTATCTCATGGATCACAAACACAGATCTCAGCCTAGGATCGGCTTCAATGAAACAACCCACCATGTACTCCTACATGGCCTCTCATCGATACCTTTACCAAAACGTGTTCAACACTTTCACTCTCGAACCAACACAACCTTTCACTCCAGCCATCATCCCGATGAGCCGACCGACACAACTCTAAGCATAGCAAGCATAGCATGGTAGGAATCACAAACATGGCTCAATCAACTCCTACACATACTAGTGGGTTTCATCTAGTTATCGTGGCAATGACAGTCATGCAAAGGAAGTGGGTTCAACTACCGCAGCACACAACAGTTTGAATCGCGTTGTCTTAATGCAGAAACGAGAGCGTAAGCAGAACATGGGTTTTATCGAATGATCAATGAGTTGCTTGCCTCGATGGAACGGGGTAGAGTAACGCCTTCTCGATGGATAGTCGAGGTTATCCTCAAGCGTAACCTATCATGAAGAACATACCGAAAGTAAACACACATGACAATATGCAACAATATGATGCATGCTATGACATGGCAATATGGATGTGTGTTGGCCTAATGCAAGCTGAAATAATAGGATGAACTCATTTGAATCAAAGATTCAAATGATAGCTCATTTGAATTAACCCTAAAGGTGCATTATCTTATTCTGGTTAAACAGCAAGGTTAACTTGATTTAACATGCATGAAAACTGTACCAATGGATAGAATGGATTTTTCTGATCATTTTCATATATAAATCTTTGCATTTGGAGTTACGATTAAAAGTTATAAGCATTTGAAATTTGAATTATATTCGAATTTATCGTATTAGAATAAATCCAGAAATTAGATTAATGCGTCACCATGCGCCAAAGATGACGCTCGGGTCAACAGAGACGCCCAGGTCAAACCTCGACAAAGGTCCCGCATGTCGGGTAATTAACTTAACTAATGTTTAATTAAACTAACCTATTTAGTTAGCAGGTCGGGCCCCATCCGCCGCTGACTTGTCGGGGTCAACGAGGGCCCACGTGGTCAAAGTCCACGCCGGCTGCACTGGCGATCAGCCAGCCAGCGAGCCCGACGCCAAGCGGAGGAAGTGTTTTTACGATTCCGCCACCAAATGAGCTGCGAAGGTGGCTACGGTAGCTGGGAGCAAGCCGCTGCTATTGGTGGAGCCGGTTAGTCGGGTGGCGGAGTTGGCGCCATGATGAGCTAGGCGGCCGGGTTCGCCAACGATGAGCTTGGGGTTAGAGGGGTCGGTGAGGTGCGGGAGTGCATGGGTAGACTCATGGGGTGCGGTGAGTGTGATGGACACCACGAGGTGGTTGAGAGTGACCGGAGCACGCTCATGACGAGCTCCACGGCGCGGGTGCGGGTGAGCGTGGTTCGGTTGCTACGCTGCTCGAGGGCGCGAGAGAGAGGAAGGGAGGTAGATGGGCTCACGGGCGACGTAGAAGCTCCTGCCGAGGTCGGGACAAACCGGAGCGACGGGCGGCGCTTGAAAGGGATCTCCGCGACGGCGAACTCCTACCGAGGTCGGTGGGTGGACTCGGTTCACTTGAGCAAAGTAGGCTCGGCTGGTTAGGGGTAGTGGAGGCGCGGAGCTCCTGGACATGGTGAGGAGGAGCACGGACGGCGGGAGCACGGTTATGACGATGAAAGGGCGGGCGGCAAGGCCGGCCAAGGCGGAGGAGCACGAGGGAGAGGGACCGGGAGGAGAGGAGGTGTCCAGGGGTTCTGGGGAGAGAGGAGGCGATCTCGGCCAAGCGGGCGAGAGGAGCGGCGAGGCGGCGACCAGGTGCGTGGCACCCATGTGCCTGGCCGAAAGCACTGGTTGCCTGTCAAGTTGAGCCAAGCAGCTGCTAGCGCTGCTGTCGGCTGGGCCAGTGGGCCGTAGGAGGCGCCAGTAAGTCTTTTCCTGCGCTTATCTTTTCTAATTTCCTGCAACTTTGTGGGGTTTTCTAAAATACCAAAACAGTTTTAAAATTCACCAAATGCTCCTGGTCCCTTGTTGGAATATTTCCAACATGAAACATTTTGGTTTGGCAATTTTGGACATTTAAAATATTTTATATAATTTGAAATGCTCAAGTTCAAAAACTTATGAATTAATCCAAGGACCTTTGATGACCTAGAAAATGATGCACCACTTTTGACATAGGCTCAACCAAAGCAAAGATGATGAGCATTTTGAAGGGCATTTCAGGTTCATTGAAATAAATTTTAGTAAACCCTAGTTGAATTAAGGGGGGTGTTCTGGGGTTTCCTGCCTTCCCCATTTCAAATTCAGATGAAATTTAAACATGATGCACACCCTAATGCATGGTCTAACTGGGATGTGACACTTTTTTCATAGATTAACTCTACATGGGGTCTAAAACTCCCTAATCTTTGACAGATCGGCTGAAGACGTCCTCGACAAATTAACTGTCTGCCTTTTGCCGTGAAGACTCAATGGACGCCTGATTGATTGGTTGTTGGGTCGCACCCCATGTGGTGCCGAGAAGAAGGCTAAGAAGGAGGCCACGGAACTCAAGGAGCTCCCACGCCAAAAGCCGCCAGATTCAAGCGGAGTCTTCCCAAGATGAGGAGGAAGAGGAGAAGCCCTCCCCAAATGGGGAGGAGAAGAAAAGGAAGGCCGCCTCACCGGGAGGCCGGAGGGTCCAAGAAGGAAGAACCCTTCCTCCGGATTTCTCCACCAACGCCGACGACCACGAGGAGGATCAGCCCACAAGGGCCAAGGTTCTCAAGCGATCGTAAGTGTCCGGATACCCATGGTTTTTTATTATTGCAGAGTGTTCTCTAATGTTGAACAACCGTGCAGCCTGCCCAAGGGCGTAGTTCATCGATTCATCGAAAGGGTCCCCGGCTCGCCGGAAATGGAGAGTACTTCGCTCGACCGCCCTCGCCTCACGCCATGGGCGACGCTGCCGCGGGCCCCAAGGGGGTATTGGTCAAGAGGAGGTAGCGCAGAGGTGCCACAAGGCGACCTCCCTGACTCAGCGCCAAGAGGGGCAGATCCCTGTGGGCTCTAAGCCCAACCTCGTCCCGACTCCATGCCGAACCATCACCGTTCAAGTCCGACAAGGATCCTTTGCAAGAAGGGTAAGACGCCGGTGTCCTCCGCCCAACCGAGGCACCAGATAGCTTACGTGAGATGCTTAATGCCCATCAAGGAGGAACACCGCATTGTCATGAGTGCGGTGATCCGACAGTTCAGCCCGCCAAGAGCGGCCGACTGGTTCGTATCAGCCTTCTAATGTGCTTTGAGGTAAGTTTTAGAATATGTAAAAAATATAACCGCATAGACAAGAGTTCTCGATGCTTAGTTCGTGTTCGGAAAGAAAAGCCGGACTAAGGATCTAAAAAGATATACGCAAGAGTCTAACATAAGTATGTCAATATGGGAATGCAGGTAGGCCATTGACTCTCGCCAGACCGATCATGGAGGTCAATGCATTGAAGCGTAACCTCGAGCGGTCCGAGAACGAGCTCGACAAGCCAAGAAGGAGCTCGAGGACAAGGAAGGTAAGTAATACCTTATTAAAGAAATACCTTATAGAAACGGCTTTGGTTGCAAAAAATAACAGAATAACTTGGTACGCAGGGCCACTTAACGAGGTGGCGACCTTGAAGGAAGCGGTGTCCGTGGGTCAAAACAAAGTGGCAGCGAACGCACCGAGCGAGAGAAGGGGAGGCGAGCTGGCTACAGACGGCAAGAGCTCCAAGCTCTGTGGAAAACACGAGAGTTTGGAGCGTGACTCAAGACTCGAGAGTCCGAGCTCACCTGCTCTTGAGAGTGCCAAAGCTGCAAGGCCGAGGCCCAAAAAGCCCTCCAAGAAATTGAGTCTTTAAAGAAGATAGCGGCGGTAAGGCATTCTTTATGCAAAGCAAGCATGTGAAAGTGAATTACCTATTACTTACCCGGATTCAGAGCTCTCCAGAGCATTCGCAGATTTGCCTCAGAAGGCGCCTCGACGCCGCCGATTCTACCGCTACCAAGAGGGAGCTCCACGAGAAGGTGTTCGTCTCAAGATGCCGAGGCCGACCATCCGGTGTTCCCTCGAGCGACCAGCTGAAATAGCTGGTCGAGCTCCATAAGGTCGCCGAACAGGCCATGAAGGGCCTTATAGCGCTTAGTTGGCTATTGGAGGCCATGCCCGGAGCTACTTCGCTTGGTGCAGCGGCCGGTGGATACCGTCCGCCTGCTTGAAGTAATCAAGCCGCCCGTCTGTATTGAAGGTGTCCGCTGGCCCTGCCCGCTAAAGTGCACCGGGCAAGCTGGATGCGAGAGGCTTGTGACGGACGGGCCACCAAGGGCCATGAGCATCGCACGCACCGAAATGTACTATGAGGGCCTCCAAGGGTACCCACCGAATAGCGGATGAGTGCTCCAAATATGTAATTTTTAATAAACTCGCATTTGTTATCCTGCACGCTGAAAACTTATTCATATGTGCTAAGCAACGCTTATTAATTTAAAATATTACCTTCAGGCGCCATTTATCAAATTTGAGAGATGGCAAGTCGTTGGCTTCAAATTTCCATGCCACGAAAGTGCCGGGTGTTCGGATAAACTTGAGCACTCTTGTTCCCATTCTGGATCCATCTAGGGAGGCTCTCAACACAACTAACAAGGCAACCGGACTTATAATGCTTGAACAATCTCACTTAGCCATAGAATTGTATAATTTAAATTTCGCGAAGCCCCTAGTATTCGAAGACCGAAGTTCGGGCGCTATCCACGCCTTTGGACGGACAATTCTTCCTCGCCTAAGCGGCATAAGTCTTTAGGGACCCAAAAACCTCTCGAATAGCGCATCGCCTCGCTTCTATCATGACGGTCGTTTTAGCTTTTCCATCGAGGTGCTCACCCAAAGATAACTCGGGCACAATCGCAGTGGTTCTCCCGTGCTACCTTAGCCGATATAGCGGAACGAAGGTACCAAACACGGAGCCGGCAAACCCAACTATTGACCCAAGACATGATTTGGAGCCAATTCATATAATGCTATAAGTTCGGGTGCCGACTTGTGAAAGTGTTCGACTTTTCACACCATAATTTTGGGATACTTAAGCCCTCGGTGTATTGGCCGCACTAAGGTGTACGGGTTGCAACATGTCATGAAATGAACACATGTATATAAAAAGGAAGTAGGCAATAATAAGCAAAAGTTGTGTATTGTTTTATTCAAAAAGGTACCGCAAGGGAAGCAGAACGATACAAACGGTGTGATAAGCAAGGGATGGGACTATCTAATATGTCCTCCCAGGGGTAAGCTACGGATGATATGTAAAAATGTATAATGTCGTAATAGAGACCACCAACACTGACGGGCTTTTCCGCTTCCCTGCTGTTGCATCGTGAGTTCGACGATTCGAAAGCCGGATAGGACTTTCAAAGACGGAGTCCTCGAAGTAAAAAAAAGGAAAAAAGAAAAAGAAAAAAGAAGTGACACAAACGGAGCCCCGGTTCGGCCGAGCCGCATTCTTGGCGTGCCGTTGTCTTGCCCTCCCCATGTGCCCATGGTATCTCCAGAGCGTAATTATGTACGCTGCAATACTACCTTCGCAATTCGCGAGGGCGGGGTAAATGGCCGGATTGCTACCGTGCTTGAATCATGCCTGTGGTCTTGTTGTAGGTTACTCCGGCCGCTTGTGTCCGACGCTTAGTGGCCGGACTCGAGAATTGCCATGAGAGGTTGCTTTGCACCTCCGCCATGAGGGTCACCAGATGCTCCTCCGCTTGGAGAGAGCGTCGTGTTTCCATTGACCGCTATTACTCCTCGAGGGCCCGGCATCTCGAGCTTGAGGTATGCGAAATGCGGCACCGCATTGAACTTTGCAAATGCGTTCGTCCGAGTAGTGCATGATAGTCAGCCGGAATGGGACGATGTCGAAGATTAACTCTTCGCTCGAAGTTATCCGAGATCCGAAGACCACTTCGAGTGTGACTGAGCCTCGTATAATTGGCCTCTACACTGCATGACGCCTTTAAAGGTCGCCTTTGTAGGTTTAATCTTGAGGGTCTATGCCCATTTTGTGCATTGTATCCCGATAAAGCAGTGTTCAGTGTTGCTACCGCCATCCATCAGACTCAGGTGAGGTGAAACCACAATAATTGGGTCAAGAACCAATGCGGCGGTTTCCGCCGGACGGATGCTAGTGGGTGGTCCTTCGATCAAGGTGATCGGGCAGGAAGACCATGGGTTGAACTTTGGGGCGACTGCTCCATTGCATATACGTCCCGTAGTGCACGCTCCCCCTTTTTGGGTATGTGGGTTATGATATCATGTTCACCGTCTGCACTTGTGGGAAAACCTTTCGCCCTCTATTGTTCGCGGCCGGGCTCTTCCTCGCTATCGCTATGCAGCCCTTGTCATTGAGTTCGCACTTAACTTGCTCGCTTGTTTGAACACCCAACAATCTTCAAGCGGTGGATTGGCTGGAGCCAAGCGTGCCATGTATTTGGCACAAGCGATCGAGTATGCGGTCCTGTTGGACGGGCCCCGGTATTTCTTTGAATGGCTTCTTCCGACGAATGGTTTAGAGCCTCTCAATCCGCATCGACTACCGATCTTCAGTGATTATCGCCATACGCGGGCGCTTTGTTCTTGTTACACGCGATTCATTATTGCTGTCCTTGGTATCCGGACTATCGTGATGTTTGGCCAAGTTGTTGCTTCGAGCTAGCTACCTGTCCTCTCCCCGCACAAAAGCGAAGTCATGAGGGTTGTGAGGGCTGCCATAGATTTCGCTTTTCCTCGTCCTAGGTGCCGTGCTTACCGTCATGATGTTATGTTTGAAGGATGCAAGGGTCTTCTCGATCCCGACAACAACGATTTGATTTTTCGTTAGGAACCGAGTCCAATTGTCCGCCGATTCTTCCGCTGCTGAATTATGTGGCTAAGGTCATCGGGCTCTGGTGGTCGACATATGTGCCCCGAAGTTATCGAGGAATGTAGCCTGTGTCCTCCCAACAACTAATTGATTCCGCTACCGCTATTGAGCCAGTGTCAGCTGGTCCTTGCTTGAGTGAGGTATTTGATGGCATGTAGATCATCACCGCGGGCCATGGATATGGAGGAGATAATCCCCATCCGCATCAAGGATCTGCGGGTACCATCGTGATGATTCGATGTTTACGGGCTTGAAGCCCTCGGGATTTGATGATCCATTACTTCATCTCGTGAAGCATAGTGGTGTGCGCGCCAGATTGGGCTATATCACGACGTAGCTCATATGAGCTTTGTTCATCGTGGTGCGCGCCCGCCGGTTTTTGCTGTGTCCGGGGCGACGGTAATCATCCCGCATTGTTTGGCGCCTACGCCGATCCGTGAGATCGATCTTGTATGTTTTGGCTCATCTCCAATATATCTCGCAAGTCCGGGCTGCTTCCCATGCCTTGGTACTTTTTGAGCGGGCGCGGGTGTGGCTTGAGCGAGGGCCGAGAGGTTTTCTCGCCGCGCCACGAGGTGGCCGGGTCTGCGGCATCGTCGCGCCGGTGACTTGGGTGCTTCTCAGTCGAGGCAACGCCCAGCGCTTGGGGTAGCTTTTGGAGGGCGCCGAGAAGTTCATACTTTTCGCCGTAGGACTTCAGTCCATCTGTGCGCCTAGCAGGTCTTGGATCAGCTCTAAGTCGCTGGTTTCTTCGAGGCTGCTTGTCGCGGTTATAAGCCCGCGCTTGAAACGCCTGCACCAAGCGGGATCCTCGTGCACGACAAACTCAGCTCTTCGCCGAGGCTTGCCTCATCTTCGGAGGGAGGCGATAATTATCGCCCTCAACCTCTTTTCCGCCGCGCTGTCGTATGGGCTTGCTTCCTCCTCCCCGCGGCCGAGTCTCTCGCCGAGGGGGGTTCTCGCTACATCGTCCCGGTGTTATTATCTCCGTGCCGAATAACTGCTTTTATTGTATGGAGTTAGGGAGCGGCCGCCATGACGCCGGGCGCTTCGTCTGCTTCTTGAGGGGTCATCCTCCATTGCCCTCCGCTTTCCCATCTTTTGGGATGTCCACCATATATATGTCATATGACGAGGTGGCCTTCCAAAGGCGTCTCGTAGGCGCTTAGGTCTTGGTCGCCTCCGCGATCGCTGCTCATACCCGGCCGATATCTTCGGAAGTCGAGTCTAGCATGTCGGTTAAATCATCGACAAGGGCTACAAAGTGGGTGGTGGTGGGCGCTGAATTCTTCTTCAGGCCCAGAGATCCAACCTTCTCCTCGTCCCGTAGTCCGCCAGGCTCTCTCTTGGATAAAGAGAGAGACTTTAGTGAATTAAGGATGTCGCCAAAGGGCGAAGTGCCGAAAGATGTCCACGGCAAAGGAACTCCATGACCGGCGCCCAATCGGATTCTGACGGGCAGGGGCGAGGGTTCAAGTCCGGAGAGGAGTCTCGCACCGGAGTCGAGGTCTTCGCAGCGGCTGTGGATGGAGTTCGCCAATCGCCAGAGATTGTAGCCCCGAGGCGGTGTCAACCACTTGTCCTCGATCGCAGAATCCGCCCGGATTAAAGCGTCGGAGCGATACTGGTGCGACTCCGTGGCAATCGCTTCACCGCAGAGCTAGATCATGCCCATCGAGACAAAGGCGCGGGCGTTGGTTGCGGCTCTAATCCGTCAAGATCAAGTCTCCGCGGATATCGGCCGAGATAGTTTAAATCTCCAAACCGACCTGGCGGCCAGGGGCGAAGCTGATCTGCTCCAGATGGCCGCTTAATTGGCCCGTAGGTGCAAAGCCGCCGAATGACGAAGATCTCCGTCCGGGAGAAAAGTCTCACCTCGACCGCGGCCGTTGTTGATGATCAGGAGCCATCGGCCTATCGGTGACTACAGAAGCAGGAACTCTCAATGAAAGCACCAATGTCGGCGTGTCAAAACCGCAGATCTCGGTAGGGGGTCCCAACCCGCGCGTTCAGGCGGATGGTAACAGGAGACAAGGGACACGATGTTTTACCAAGGTTCTGCCTCTCGGCGGAGGTAATACCCTTACCCTCGCTTGATTAATATTGATGATATGGGTAGTACAAGAGTAGATCTACCACGAGATCAAGGAGGCTAAACCCTAGAAGCTAGCCCATGGTATGATTGTTGTTCGCCCTACTTGACTAAAACCCTCCGTTTATATAGACACCGGATAGGTTAGGGTTACATGCAATGGGTTACAATGGTAGGAGATCTACATATCCAGATCGCCAAGCTTGCCTTCCACGCCAAGGAAAGTCCCATCCGACACGGGACGAAGTCTTCAATCTTGTATCTTCATAGTCTTGGAGTCCGCTGTGACGATAGTACGCTATCCCGGACACCCCTAGTCCGGACTCCTCACCTACCTCTCAAAACCGGCTGTTACACTATCGATCCTACACCGGATAAAAATTCCTACCAAGAAACCCAATAGTTACCATCGATCCTACATTTATAAATAGCGGATCACACACGCATACCTTCTTTCCGGTTTGCGGTGGCTCAATTCAAGAAACGACCTACCCGATCCTACACGTCAATCAATACGGATCGACGCATTTATTTCAGTAATTTTCCGTTTGCTAGTTGGCTTAAGTCAAACCTCTCACCAACCAAGGTACTCCCTCCGTCCGGCTTATTAGTCCCATGAGCAAAGCAAGCAAGACCAAGGCATGGCAATAATTAACGGCATGCAAAAGTTTAAGCCTAATTAATTCCAGCGATTTAGGGGCATGCGCGTCTCCTCAAGGCGACTCTGCTGCATGTCGCTTCGTAACGCCGGAGCGATTCTCGAAAGCCTCTATGCAGCCGGGCCGTAATTAAGGCAGCTAACTGATGCGTAAAAAGATACACTTTTAATTGTTGCGGCTTTTTAAATCCGTGGAAATCATTATTGACAAGGAGGGAGATGATTTGAGGCACTCGCTTGACCGCTTATGCCGTAAAGCACTCCAAACGGACGTGATGGCACAGTACATAATTTCAGTTTCCTAGTTTTCCACGGGCAAGCTTGGCGCGCTAAGCCATTATGCATTGAATTCGGACGACCGCCGCCTACCTTCCCCATATAAGTATTGCTTCGCCTTCTCCAAAGGCTACATTGCGTGACCCAACTCGCCATATCCTCATAAGCCTTCACCGCCCGACGTCGCCGCCATCGCCCCGCCATGCCCCGCCTGTCGGGCGTAGGCGATGCCGAGGCGATCACCGCCGAACTAGTGTTCGGTTTTTTCACCGGAAGGCGACGGAGGGAGGAGGCATTCTATCTGCCTTTTAGATGGCAATGCGTGATCGAGGAGTTGTTGGAGCGCCGAATTTATGGGCGAGGAGCAGACAGTTGTTGAGCGCGATCACCGGGCGGAGGAGCAGCGATCACCGATTTGCACCGCCAGCTGGACATGGAGCAGCAGCAAGATCGACGCCCGAAGTCAGCGAAAGGAGCGCCTGCAATCGGGCCGACCACGTGAGGCCGGCGCCCGCAACAGCCCGAGGCTGTCGCTTTCGCACGCTGGTCACTGATGCTTGATTTTTTACTACCAGCTCGCCAAGTGGGTTTCCCGCTTTGAAGTCAAGCTCGTGACCATGCCGCATGGAAAGGGCTAACGCACATGAGCAACGCGCTTCTCATCGCACCTCCGCAAGTCCGAGGTGAGGCGCAGGACGCCGGGTGTCGGGCGCTTAGCGGTACCACCGACATCATCTAGTTAGAAGCTAAGAGTAAGTTAGTACTTGTCTAGTGGGAGTAGATAGTTAACTTGGCTAGAGATGGTTGTCAACGCGGGAAGTTCAAGATTTATATGTGGATCAGACCTCACTACTTTGCTCCAATGTTGAACTTTCCGCTTGAACGCATGCAATGGGTCATATTTTTTAATGGGTTGTATTTGTCTCCACGGTTTAGAGGCTGACCAGGCCTAGTAAGTAGACGCGCATAACAATCGTGAGATGATTGTACGAGGATGACAACAGACCCGCAAGGTCATGGGCAAGACGCAAGCAAGTGCTCTTTATTTCAAGCCAATAAAAATGGCTCCTCCTAGTGGATTTCCTCTATATCGGTCCCATGCCATTGTCAACGAGTCAATAAACGAGAGTCTGCACAACGAGCGGCCGATACTCGTGGACCCAGAGTTTCATCAGCTATTTTTGTTTTGGGTTAATTTGATAAATGTTTTGAAATGCCACCGCAATTTCCAAACTTTGAAAATGCCATTTCATGCCATTTCTAGTGGCATTTTTAAAGTCTCGAGTATGCCAAAGTTTGCAAACCGCAAGTGGCTTTTAAAGTTTGCAAAATTGCAAGTGGCATTTTCAAAGTTTGGAAATTACAATGGCATATTTATGAATCACCATAATTGGAGTGGCATTTATCTAATTTGTTTTTGAGACGGAAGCAGGGTGTCAACTAGGTCTGTAAGGGACACTGCCCTGTCTAGACAGCCTTTTTCTTTTATGTTTACCAGACCAGCCTCAGTAGTTTTTTGTTTCCAAAATGGCTAGCACAGCTTTTTGTGATTTGTCAAGTAAGTCACTTTATCAGCCCGTTGGGATGCAAATCTTTCAAGACGAGGAGAGTTTCATTCGCTGGCCGAGAAAATGGCCAATCAATAATGAGAAATGGGTTGTACATTTTAAAACACATCAAACCGCAATTAGTTTCAAATATTTTTTTCATTTTAGATTTTAAATTGCATTGATTTTATGCGTGGACAATTTTTGGATTTTATATTGATATACATTTATTTTTTAAATAAGTCTGAATGTGACTCAAATTTCGGATTAAAACAGTTCCGAATCGCACCACATATGCAAAATTTCGATAATTTTTAACCGTGGCCACAATATAGGCTGTAATGCTAACAAAAAGAATATGGGCTCCAAAAACCCGTAAGAATTAGCAAATGGGCTGTAAACTATTTGAAATAATGGCAGATGGGCCATATGCTGTTTTCATGATTTGAGGCTTTCCACAGATGGTTCAGACATCGTTGGATGTCCATCCAACGTCCTGGCCGTGTTTTTGAATCTCTCTGCTTTCCCGCTTCCACCATTACCAAACAAGTTGCCATGGACTGCTCGCCTCCTCCCTCGCTGCCAGGTTATGCCGCAAAGCGGTAGCCTCACCGCCCTCACCGCACTTCTATCGCGGCCTAGCCATCCGCCTACTCACCCACACATGTTGTTATTCTCCTCGCGATGGTAGATTTAACCAAGAAACCTCGCACTTCTGCGGGAAACAATCGCCGAGTATTCTCGCCCGCGGTCGCCTCTTCCTAGGCTCGCTCGCCGCCCACCGCCTCGGTGCTTCGGCGCCGCCCGTCAACGTGGTCAATGAACGACATCCATCGGAAGTGGACTGATGACGGAGAGGCCGATTACGGGTCCACGATCTCGCACGCAAGGAAATGCCTTATTACGCCGCAAAAATAATGATTCTCCACTCGACATCCGGGACCCACCGAAAGGGCCTCCAGATTTCGCAAAAAAACGTTATCACCGTACCGACAGCTCGGACCCACCAGCTATATCTTCGCCGCAAGGAAGTGCCTTATTACGCCTAAAAAAATTAATACTCCCTCGCTAGCTGACCCAAGATAGGGCCTACTAAGTTGACGGGACGAAGGGCTTTGTCAACTTAGTCAATATGCACGATTCTAGCTCGATCCGACCGACGATGTCCATCCAACGGTCAGAGTGCTTCTTCAACCTCTCGGTCTTCTTGCTCCAAATTACCCAGCGCCGTCGTGCTACCGCCTCCTCGCCTTCCCGTGGACGGGCAGGAAGGCCAAGGCCTCACCGCCCCATACTACTCCCACCGCCGCCGTGCCATCCCTCCACTCCACTCACCCACACCCTCGTTATTCTCAGAGCACGGCAAAGGTGCAGCAACCAAGTGAACCCTCCAAAGGCTGCGGCATCCATCGCTGCCTTCCCTGCCCGTGGCCGTCCTTCCTAGGGCTCGCCATCGCTCCACCGCTGTGGTGCCTCCTGCAGCGGTGGGTCATGTGGTCACGACCGAATTCCATCGAAGAATATCAGACGTGGAGAGGTCGACACTGGTCCACGGCAACCGCAAGGAAGTGCCTCCTTATTACGCTGAAAATAATTATTCCTCCACCGATAGTAGGGACCCACCGGACGGGCCACCAAGATTTCTCGAAAAACGCCATTCTCGATCGCCGGGACCCACCGACGGGCCACCATATTTCGTGAAAAAACGCTCTCATTGCCGCCATGACCCACCCGGAAGTGCCTCCTTATTACACACAAAGAAATGAATACCTCGCTAGCTGGGACCCACCTTGGTGGAGGCTGACTTAGGGCCTACTAAGTTGACGGGACAGAGGGCTTTGTCAACTTATTCAATATAAACGATTCTAGCTCTAGTGACCGTGACGATGTCCATCCAACGGCCGAGTGCTTCTTCAACCTCTCGTCTTCTTGTCTAGCCTGTTCCAAGCAGCGCCGTCAAGCCAGCATGCTCCCTGCTCGCCCTGCACGGAAGGGATGTGCTGCCATGAGGCCTCATCGCTTCTACTATTCCCACCGCTGCCGTGCCTCTCGGGCGACGGTAGCTCACACCGCAGCCGCACTAAAGGAACCTCAGACTCCCTTGCTGCTGGCTTCCACCGCCGCTGTTTTCCTGCTCCCCGTCAGTCTCCTTCCTAGGCCTTGCTGCCATCCACCGCTTCGCTGCTCGGCGCAAGGCAATGGTTAACGTGGTCAAGGAACGATTTCCATCGGACGTGGATCTGATGTGGAGAGGCTGACAACTGGGTCCACGGCCAGAAAGTAAGGAAGTGCCTTATTACGCGGAAAATAATTATTCTCCACCGGCTGCCAGGGACCCACCGGACGGGCCACCGAGCCGCGAAAAAACATTTCCTCCTGATCGCCGGGACCCACCAGCTACACCTTCAGTCGCAAGGAAGCGCGTCTGGCAAAAACCCAAACGATTCGCTTCGACCGCTGGGACCCACTACATCTTTGCAGTAAGGAAGTGCTCATACCGACCCACCTGGTCGGCATATGAAGCGCGTCATTCTCGGTCGTCGCAACATGTACGCATACCGGTCATTGTAGAGGCGCCGCACGCGTCGTAGTAGAGGCGCGCGACGTAGCATGTACACGCACGTACATTGGCGTAGGGGTGCAAGAAATAAATACGCCACATACGCACATACGGGCAGGGTCTCAACGCCTACCGCCAAGATACGCATATGGCTGGCTCGAACGAGAAACACGCGTCAGCTGCTGTGTTCATGGGGAGGCAACGGAATGTGTCGGTTCATGGGGAGGCAATGAACGCGCCGGTTCATCGGGAGGCAACGGAACGCTGCGGGAGCCAACCGGCTGGGTCGGAACGGCGCGGTCATGTTCATCGAGGGCTGGACGGAACAGCGATGGAAACGAGGCCCGCGCATACACAATGGAGGAAACGGTTGTGTTCGACCGCCACGCTCAAACGGATCCCGTTTCATCGGAGGGTCTCGCACGCAAACGGAGGAAATGGACCTCCCACGGCCGAAACGGGGTCCCGCGGATCGAGGAGGGCGATCGCAAAACGGACGGGAACAGACTCCCTCACTACGGTCGTAAACGGGGTCCTATTGATCGAGGGTGTGGAGGCCGCAAAACGAATTTAAATCGACTTGTGTTGGAGCGCCACC
>JAHIAM010009644.1:0-14964 GCA_021605205.1 Aegilops longissima | reverse complement strand
CATTGGCCCCGGGATAACTCGTTACAAAACATGATCATCTCATACAATAAAATATAGCATCACGCCTTGACCATATCACATCACAACATCCCCAAAAAAAGTTAGACCCCTCTACTTTGTTGTTGCAAGTTTTACGGGCTGCTACGGGCTGAGCAAGAACCGTTTACCACGCATCAAAAACCACAACGATAGTTTGTCAAATAGACTGCTTTAACCTTCTCAAGGACCGGCGAGTCATACCGGTTCAACTAAAGTGAGAGAGAGACACCCCGTCACCTTTAAGCAACGAAAGTGCTCGGAGCGTGAAACCACTCGAAGCGCATACGTAATGTCGGTCCGGCCGCTTCATCTCACAATACCGCTGAACCAAAGTATGACATGCTGGTAGGAGATGACTTGTATCGCCCACAACTCACTTGTGTTCTACTCGTGCATATGACATCAACGATAAAACCAGGCTCGATGCCACGCTGGGGAACATAGTATTTTCATAAATTTTCCCAACGCAAGACCATGGTGATGGCATAGCAACGAGGGGAGAGGTCCGCCCGCACTGAGACCGAAAGCGAAGCGCTATAACAACGCGTTGATGTAGTCGCGCCTTCACGATCCGACCGATCCAAGCACCGAACGACGGCACCTCCGAAGTTCTGCACACGCTCACCGATGACGATCCCCTGACCGATCCAAAGAAAGTGTCGGGATGAGTTTCACAAGACGACGGCAGGACGATGTTGATGCTCCACGACGCAGGGTCGCTTAAGCTCCGCTGACGATATGACTTCTCCGCAGGTTCCCTTGCCCGCGACGATATGACCAAGTGGAATATGGTGGAAGGGGCACCGCACGGCTAAGGAAAATCGAGATCAACTTGTGTGTCATGGGTGCCCCTGCCTGGATATAAAGGAGCCAAGGGGAGGTGGCCCCAAGGAGGAGGCACAGGAGTCCTACTTGGAGTAGGATTCCTCCAATCCTAGTTGGATTAGGATTCCTGAGGAAAGAGAGAGGGGGGCGCCCACCTTCCTAGTCCCATAGGACTAGGGAAGGGGGGGCGGCCACCAGGCTGCCCTTTCTCCTTTCCTCCAAGGCCCACTATGGGCCCATGTAGTTCTTGGGTTCCGTAACCTCCCAAGATCTCAGAATTCCGATTTCACCGAACACTTCGATGTCCAAATGTAGGCTTCAATATATCAATCTTTATGTCTCGACCATTTCGAGACTCGCCATGTCCGTGATCACATCCGGACCAACAACCTTCGTGCATCAATACTTATAAACTCATAATGAATCACATCGAAACGTTGCGAGGACCTACGGGTTCGAGAACTATATAGACATGACCTAGAACCATTCTCGTCAATAACCAATAGCGGAACCTGGATGCCCATATTGGTTCCTACATATTCTACTAAGATCTTTATCGGTCAAACCGATAATCTATAGTTGTTCCCTTTGTCATCGGTAGTTACTTACCCGAGATTCGATCGGTATCCAATACCTAGTTCAATCTCGCTACCGGAAGTCTCTTTACTCGTTCCTAATACATCATCTCACAACTAACTCATTAGTTGTAATGTTGCAAGGCTTAAGTGATGTGTACACCGAGAAGGCCTAGAGATACCCTCCCACAATCGGAGGACAAAACCTAATCTCAAATACCCAACCCAACAAGTACCTTTGGAGACACCAGTATCCTTTATAATCACCCCCATTGCAGGACGCTTGGTAGTACCCAAAGTGTTCTCCGTAAACGGAGTTGCATAATCTCATAGTTATAGGAACATGTATGGGTCAAGAAAGCATTAACATACTAAACGATCAAGTGTTAAGCTAACGGAATGGGTCATGTCAATCGATCATTCAACTAATGATGTGACCCGTTAATCAAATGACAACTCATGTCTATGGTTAGGAAACATAACCATCTTCATTAACGAGCTAGTCAAGTAGAGGCATACTAGTGACACTGCTTGTCTATGTATTACACATGTATTTTCTTTCCTTAATACAATTCTAGCATGAATAATAAACATTTATCATGATATAAGGAAATAAATAATAACTTTATTATTGCCTCTAGGGCATATTTCCCACTAACGCATAGCCTATTTCATGAACCGATGAACAAAGTGTTTAGGGTTTTGGATAAGTTCGTGGTGTTCATTGATGACATTTTGATTTTCTAAGGATGAAGAGGAACACAAGGAACATTTTGATTGGTTTTGGAGAAACCGAGGGAACACCGCTATATGCCAAGTTCAAAATGTGAGTTTTGGCTAAAGGAAGTTGGATTTCTGGACATGTTATATCCGAGAAGGAATAGCAATTGACCCCACAAAGGTTGAGACCAATAAATGGGAGGCACCAACGACGTTGAGAGATTCGAGTTTTGACTCGCAGGATACTACCAAGATTCATTGAAAATTTCCGAGGATTGCAAAGCCTATGATAGAATTGTTGAAGAAGGATAACAAATTCATATGGACCAGGATCAGAGGCAAGTTTTAGATGAAGAAAAGATTGGTTACCTCACCCTTAATATTCCGGATCAAACCAAGGATTATGAGGGTATTCACGCTTCACGCCGAGGACTTGGAGCAGGATGCAGGAAGGAAGAGTTGTTTCAGATGCCACGACAACTTAAGCCTCATGAGTTGAATTATGCCACACATGATTTGGAGTTAGCACCGAGTGCATGCGTTGAAGACATGGAGACATTTTTCATAGGAAATCATTGTGAAGTGTACACGGATCACAAGAGTTTGAAGTACATCTTCACACGTATGAATTAAATCTTTAGAGGAGATGGTTAGAACTTATCAAGGATTATGATATGAGATTGCATTATCACCCGGAGAGGCTAATTGTAGGAATTGAGTCGTAAGAGCCACGCCAATACCCTAATGATGGGAGGAATACCCAATGAGTTAGCCGAGGACCTTCGAGAGCTATGTTTGGAAATAGTTCCAGAGGCTATGTAGCAGCATTGGAGATTCAGTCTAATCGATGGACAAAATCGAGAAGCCCAAAAGGGATAAGGGTTGCTCTATAAAGGAGAAAATGAGCAAAGGAAAAGCTAAAGGATTTCGTGGAGGATGAGCACGATACCCTATGGTTTGAAGACCGGTTTATGTGCCCAATAACCCGAGATCGGAAGTTGATTTTGCAAGCTCATGATTCACCCTATTCGATTCACCCAGAAATACCAAGATGTATTTGGATTTGAAGAATACTTTCCGTGGACCGAATGAAGAAGGATATTTGGAGTATGTAGCAATGGCGTATGTCGAGGTAAAGGCGAACATCGGCAAAGATGATTGTTACAACCATTGCCGATACCAATGGAAGTGGGATAAATTAGGCATGGATTTCACCGTTTGCCAAAGACTCGCTCGGATATGACTCGATAGGGTTATAGTCGATCGCTTGACGAAGGTAGCTCATTTCATTCCCAAAAAGACTACCTATAGCGTAAGTTGGCAAAGATATACATGACCAGAATTGTGTGTTTACACGGAGTTCGAGGAGTATTGTATCGGATAGAGGAACCCAATTTACCTCAAAATTTTGGAACCATATAAACATTGGGAACCGACGAATTTTTTTCACCCACGCATCGATGGATGCACCAGAGAGTCAATCAGATTTTGGAGGATATGCAGAGCTTGTGCACTAGATTATGGATCCAGGGGATGATAATTTGCCGATGCAGAATTTTCTTATAACAACAGCACCAAACCAGCTTGAAGATGGCACCTTTCGAGGCTCAGATGGAAGGAGATGCGGACACCTTGTCATGGGACTAAACGGAGATCGCCAATTGTTTGGACCAGATTTGATTAAGGAGTCCAATGTATGTTGTTGATTCGAGATAGGCTCAAGGTAGCCCCCGCATAAGAGCTATGGGATTCAAACGCAAGGCAATTGAATATGAAGTTGGAGACAGAGTATATCTTAGAGTATCCCCGCCGAGGAGTTGCTTTGGAGTTAAAGGAAAATTAGCACCACGCTTCGCTGGACCGATAAGATTTTGCAACGCATGGGGAAGTTGTTATAAGTGGAATTGCCAAGGACTTGGAGTTCATGATGTATTCCATGTTTCCCGTTGAAGAAATGTCATTCCAGATAAAGGAGATACCGCTAAGAGACACAATCCCGAAGCAATTCAGTTGAAGGATGACTTAACTTATGAGGAAAACCCAAGATTCTCGATTATGCCACAGAGTTACTCAAAGAAGGTTATCAAGTTTTGCAAGGTTCAGGAGCCACCAAATCAAGATGAAGCCACCGGAAAGAGAGGAAGATTTGCTCAAGGACCACCTCACCTATTTTTAGTTAACCCAATCTCGAGGGCTAGATTCATCTTAAGGGGGTTTGTAAATCCCAAATTTTCAATTTGGAATGTTATATATTAAGTCATCATGCATATCATATTTTCTGCATTTTTCCGATCCTAAAAAATTTCACGAACTCAAGGACCCCGGAGAGTTGGAGATTTCATTATTTTCATATTTGGGATTTCTCAAATTTTGAAAATAGGATCATTTGATGTATTTATTTATCTTCAAAAGTTTTTCCGATACAAAATATTAAGAGGGGAATAATATGATTTCCCAACATTTAGGAAAATGAAGATTTAATAAATAAACAAAATTTAGGTTTCTAAGTTTATTTGATTTAGGGAAAAATGAGTATTTTAAAAATATGCATTTTGGCCCTTTTTAAAGTTCATTTTGTTCACCATTTTTAGAGTCGGGAAAATTAATTTTATTTAATTTGGAGTTTGTTTGGTTTTATTTTTAATTGCTTCCTTTGTTTAAAAACTGGCCCCCCTGGGCCAAGGGCCCACCCACCGCCCGCCCAACTCCCCCCCCAAGGCCCCGACGGAGGAGTCCGCCGCCTCCGCCGAGTCCGGCTCGCCACGCCGGCTCCCTCCCAAGGCACCGGACCCCCCTTTATAACCCGAGCACACCCCCCTCTCCCTCGGCCCCTTAACCCGAGCCGAAGGACGCCGGGCCGCCGCCTGCCCGGCCCGCGCCGCCACCCCCCACCCCACTCGACCCCCGAGCCGAAGCCCGCGCCCAGGAGGTAGCCAGCCACCCACCCCGTCCGTTTTGTTCCAAAATCGCTCCTTTTTCTTGTTTTTTTTTAAAAAAACCTAGATTGGTTTATTTTTGGTTTTATTAATTAGTGAACGTCACCACCCGCTCCTTTAATGAACGTGTTTGTCGGTTAGTTTTAACAACGCCTTAGGTTAACCGTCGTCGCTTTTTTCTTTTAATCGGATTTAATCCATTATTTTCCAATTATTTCGATTCAATTTTCAAATCGTTTATTTTCCGCCGCTTATCAATGTGATTCAAGCCCGGAGTTTAGTTTCAAACCGCCCGACTAACCTACTTAAACAAAGTTTTGCACTGAGAATTTGACCGTTTAAATTGCTAAACCAGCTTTCTCGCCTTTCGACTTTCGAGGTTTTATTTGATTTGATTCTTTTGCAAACGGGTTCCAAGTTGAACTCTCCGTTAGATCTTTTATTTGAGATTTCCGCATTAGATGAGTACTTATTGTATGCTTGTTGTTTGTCTCTTAGATCACCCGGAGGCGCCCTTGTTACTTAATCCCTAGGTTCGGATCATCGAAGGCAAGTAACATTTGATCATATTTTCTACTACCCGTTTTTATATTAGCCCTATTTCAAACACTTGCATGTTTAGGATCAACTTAAATTGTGGGATGGGAAGTAGATTGAGGTAGTACCTATTCCTGTTTTACTTATGAAACCTTGGGAGTTATTACCTTGCTTATTTTGCCATGCTATGCTAGTAGACGGGATTGGGTGAGTGAATATCCAAGTGGAGATTGTTAATTAATGGTTTATCTAAGGTGGCAACCCAAACACACATCCGGGTGGATTGAGGCACCTGGTTTCTATGACTTGCCTATTTCTTCGGACCGCCACCTTGCTCTAAGGGATCATAAGATTTTTCAAACTAGAAACTTCCGGTGCAGCCACAAGCCAATATGGGCTCGCATAGTTGAGTGTTGAACTTACGGTAGGCTAGCTGATGGGGGATGTAGGTTGGAGGTTACCCACATGGGTGCTAGTGCTTCCAAAGATGGTCCGGTCATCGCTCAAACACCATGAGTAGAAAAGCGGAGGGACAGGTGGGGAAAAGTGAAACCTCCGCAGGTGTATAAAATAATCATGATTAGCCGTGTCCCCATGGACGCCTTGAGTATCTAGTACTTGAATATCATGTGAATCTCAACATGTTACTTCAAATAAATGTTATTGGGTTTTGATGAGTACTTTTAATTGGGATTGAGGATGTTCAACCATTCTCAACGCTTAACAACCACCATGATAGTTAAATAAAATTATTCCTTTGTTGTAGGGAAAAACTAGCTTTATGCAAAAATGTAATGAGAGCTTTACCACCAGCCATATATGCATATATAAGGCTTATTCCTTCATTACTTTATGTTTACATTGCCAAGATATTCCATGTGTAATTGCGGGCAATCATGTTGCATTTTCGCATTTAAGTAAGGTGTTAGGTCGTGGTTCTATACCGAACCATGGAGTTGATGGACTCACTTATCTTCCAAGCCTTCCGTTCATTATTAGATGGCCTTGCCATATTATTGTAATAAGTTCCCTTGTGGACAACGTTGTATTAAGTGTGTGATTCTACCGCTATAAATCCCAAACTGTGGTGTCAAGAACGATCCGTGGATGAACCGACCGAGACTTGATCCATTCGGTCCTCGCCATTCCTCTCGTTTTCTCCCCACTTCACCCTTGCGTTTTATTCGCCTCTTTTCCCAATCTCCTTTTTTTTTCCGGTCCTTTTTTCCTTGCCTTTTGTTTGCTCGTGTTTAGTTTGCTTGCTTGTCGTCATGACTATTCATATTTCCCTTATCTCCAGAATGAAGTTCCAAATTTTAAGCAAAGGGAGGAGAAAATCTAAAAGACGCTTGGTATAAATTTAATGCTCAAAATAGATCTACCAGAAGCAACACTTTTTCTTCGAATTTTACGAGGTGCTAATCCTTGGTATAATATTCCTTGATACCATTACCGAGGGAATTTGTAGCCATACTTTTGATTCTTATAATGCTTTAATAGATTTATTTGGCTCACCACCCTTTTGGTTAATGAAACTATGTTAACTTTGGAGCATGTTATGCAAAGACTTGAAATTATTGAGAATAAAGCTGCTACCATTGAATCAATTGAAAATCTTGATAAAAGATCCACAATCAAATTACCCAATATGGATCTAAGGTAGGAATGACTTTGAAAAATATTAAAGAAAAGGAACCCATAGTTAATGAGAAAATAAATCTAGATTCCACTAGAATCGATAAACTTGAGGATACCATTAAACTTGGGAACCGCTTTTCCCGTAAAGAACACTCCAAACCGTTACTAAAAATACCAAGCTTATTTATGTTTATAAGAATAAGGGTGAATCATCTAGTAAGGAAACTGGATCTTAAATCTATAAGTATTCATCCCAATCTTTTGCTATCATTAAGGAACCATTTGCTAAATGAATTTTTCGATCTTGTGCCTAAGAGTTTGATAATTACTAGAAAGAAAGAAATTTCTAAGAAAGATAGATGCCTCATTGAAGAATTTCCACCAAGATGGCAACACTTAAATCTATCCTTGCTTTTATGCCAGCTAAGGGTAAACGATAGCGCTTGTTGGGAGACAACCCAATTTTATTTTTAGTTTTTTTTTTCTTTGTTTAGGAATAAATAATCCATCTAGTCTCTGTTTAGATGTGGTTTGATGTTTTAATTAGTGTTTGGGGCTAGACCTATTGGATCTTCTTGGATGATAGTTATTTGATCTTGCTGTAATTTCCAGAAACTTTGGCCAGTGCCCGAATTATTAAAAATCACCAGAACATGATAAAATACTGATTCCAATTGCTGCTGATCAATAAACAAATTTTCTAGGTCGTCTAATTTTGGTAGATTTTTTGGAGTTCCAGAAGTTTGCGTTAGTTACAATTACTACAGACTGTTCTATTTTTGACAGATTCTGTTTTTGGTGTTGTTTGCTTATTTTGATGAATCTATGGCTAGTAAAATAGTTTATAATCCACAGAGAAGTTGTAATACAGTAGGTTTAACACCAATATAAATGAGTTCATTACAGTATCTTAAAGTAGATTTTTATTTTTTCTCAACGGAGCTCACGAGATTTTTATTGAGTTTTGTGTTGTGAAGTTTTCATGTTTTGGGTGAATTATTTTAATGAATTATGGAACAAGGAGTGGCAAGATTTGCTTGGGGATGCCCATAACCCCAAGATAATCCAAGGACACCAAAAAGCTTGGGGATGCCCCAAGGCATCCCTCTTCGCCTACTTCCATCAGAATTTACTTGGAGCTATATTTTTATTCATCACATGATATGTGTTTTGCTTGGAGCGCCTTGTATTATTTGGTTTTGCTTGTTAGTTTACCACAATCATCCTTGATGTACACACCTTTGAGAGAGCCATACATAAATTGGAATTTGATAGAATACTCACGGTTCACTTATATCTTTTGAGCTTGATAGTTTTGCTCATAGTGCTTCACTTATATCTTTTTGAGCGTGATAATTTTTGCTCTAGTGCTTCACTTAGATCTTTAAGAGCATGGTGGTGGATTTGTTTTAAAGAAACTATCGATCTCATGCTTCACTTAGATTATTTTGAGAGTTTTAGCATGGTAATTTGCTTAAAATTAATATACTTGGTATTCAAGATATGTGAAACTTTCTTTTGAGTGCTTGAATACTAAGAAAAGTTGATACTTGATAATTGTTTTGAGATGTGGAGGTAGTGATATTAAAGTCATGCTAGTTGGGTGATTATGAATTTAAAGAATGCTTGTGTTGAAGTTAGCAAACCCGGAGCATGCACGATGGTTAAAGTTGTGTAACAAATTGGAAACATGAAGTGTACCGGCTTGTGCATCCTTATGAGTGGGGTGGGGACATCGATGGTCTTTTCCTACCAATCTATCCCCTAGGAGCATGGCGAGTACTTGATTTTTGATGACTTCTAAATTTTTGCAATAAGTATATGAGTTCTTTTGACTAATGTTGAGTCCATGGACTATACGCACTTTTACCTTTCCGCCTTTGCTAGCCTCTTCGATCGATTGCCCTTTTCACCTTGAGAGTTGGTAAACCGGGCATCCAAACCCCGTGATACGAACGCCTATCACACATAAACCTCCCTATATCTTCCTCAAAACAGCCACCATACCTACCTATTATGACTTTCCTTAGCCATTCCGAGAATATTGCCATGCAACTTTCCACCGCTTTTATCATCATGACATACTTTACTTTTGTCATATTGCCATTGATGATCATGTAGTTGAATCATATTTGTGGCAAAGCCACCATGCATTATTTTTCATACATGACACTTTGATTCATTGCACCATCCCTACAACCGGAGGCATTCTATAGAGTCATATCTTGTTCTATTTCAAGTTGTAACCTTATGTTGTAATTAATAGAAGGTGATGATCATCCTTATTAGAGCATTGCCCAAAAAAAGAGAAAGGCCAAAAAGAAAGGCCCAAAAAAATTAAAAAAATAAAAAGGGCAATGTTATATCTCTTTTTCCACTTGTGCTTCAAAGTAGCACCTTGTTCTTCATGTAGTGAGTCTCATAAATTGTGCTTCAAAGTAGCACCATGTTTTCATAGGCAGTCTCAAAGTAGTCTTTTTCATACTAGTGGGAATTTTTCATTATAGAAATTGGTGTTGGGGAACGGCAGAAAATTAAATTTTTCCTACGGTTTCACCAAGATCCATCTATGAGTTCTACTAACAACGAGTCATGGGGAGAGTTTGCATCTACATACCACTTGTAGATCGGGAAGGAAGCTTTGAGGAGATGGTGATGATGTAGTGATGATCACCGATGACCAAAGCGTGAACGGACAACACCTCCCTGCTCAACACACGACGGGAGAGCAACGCCTCCTGCCTTGATCCAGCAAGGGGAAGGAGAGGTTGAGGAAGAAGGCTCCACAAAGAGACGACGGTGATGATGGAGGATTTCCCCAGGCTTCGCCAAGCTCACGGAGGAGGAGAGGTGTTGGGGAGGAGGGCGCCCAAGTCGGTTTGCAGCCCTCCCTCACCTCATTTATAGGAAGGGAGGAGGGGTGCCCTCTAGATGCATCTAGAGGGGGGGCGGGGGAGGGGGCTTCCCCTGCCGGGGCGCCCTTAGGGTTCCCTCAACCCTAGGCGCATGGGCCCGGGGGGGGTGCGCCCAGCCCACAAGGGGCTGGCTGCCTCCAACGCAGCCCGGCCCCCGGGGTGGTCCTCCCGTGGTCCTCCTAACCTTCCGGCCCTCCATAATACCGAATGACCAAATTTTCCGTCCGCTTGACGACTTCCCATATATAAATCTTTACCCCGCCATTCCGAACTCCTCGTGACGTCCGGATCTCATCCGGACCCAACATTCGTAATCACAAAGTCTTCCATAACCCTGGCCACCGAACCTTTTGTAGACCCACGGTTCGGGAGACATGCAATGACCAGACGCCTCAGTCAATAACCAACACGGATCGGATACCCATGTTTTCTACATGCTCCTCGATGATTTCATCGGATGAACCACGATGTCGAGGATTCAAGCAACCCCAGATACTATTCCTTTGTCGACGGTAGTTATTTCGCCAGACTCGATCGGGTTTATCCCAATACCTCGCTCACCTCCGAAGTCACTTTACTGACAGAATGCATGATCCCGGACCACCTTGATCACTTTGAGCTTTATGATGACATACCGAAAGGGCCCAAGGATACCTCTCCCATAAGGAGGACAAACCGCTCGATCCGGTCAACCCAATGAACCTTTCGGAGATACCCGAATGCACCTTTATAGTCACCCCAAGCGACGCTTTACACCCAAAGCATTCCACGGTATCCGGAGTTACCATCTCGGTCTAAGGAAGAGATACTTGACATTGAAAAAGCTCTAGCAAAACGAACTACACGATCTTTGTGCTATGCTTAGGATTGTTTTCCATCACCCATTCTCCTAATGACGTGATCCCGCTGTCAATGACATCCGATGTCCATAGTCGAAACCATGACTATCCCTCACCAACGAGCTAGTCACTAGAGGCTTACTAGGACGAAGTCTATGTATTCACCGATTAGATTTCCTGATAATACCTTATAGCATGAATAAAAGACAATTATCATAACAAGGAAATATAATAATAATGTTTTATTATTGCCTCTAGGGCATATTTCCCAGTCTCCCACTTGCACTAGAGTCAATAATCTAGTTTACATTGTGATGAATCAACACCCATAGAGTTCGTGTTGATCATGTTTTGCCGAAAGAAGTTTATAACGGACCAATTCAGATCCGTATGCACTTTCAATTTCTATGTCTCCATCCCTAACATTTTCACGGATGGAGTTGAAGCGACCGATGTCTGGTCTTCTTGTGAAACCCGGCCCGGCGTGCAATATCGGTTGTCACGAAGAGTTTGATCGCCCACGCATTGGGTATGACTCCTAGGTCGGTGATGAACTCCTTCACCCAAATTGCTTCATGCGCTGCCTCCAGGCTGCCATGTACTCGCTTCACATGTAGATCCCGCCACGACGCCCTTTAAATGCACCACCATCGCCCACCATTCAACAATACACGATCCGGGTTTGTGACTTAGAGTCTTCAGACCGTGGTTGGCCGACGAACCCTTTAAAGCCTTCCACCTCCATAAACGGAAACATGTCCTTTGTCCTTTTCGTACTTCAGATATTTTGACCGCGTTGTTCCTGCCGATTACTTTGGTACCTTTACCAAACTTACGGCAAGGTTTACATCGGTCCTAACAAAGATGGCATACATAATAGATCCTATGGGAGGCATAGGGATGACACTCATTCTTCTTTATCCTTTTGGGTCGGGCATTGAGTGAGCTCAATCTCACACCTTGAACAGAAGAACCCCTTCTTGACTGATCCATTTTGAACTTCTTCAAAATCTTTCAAGGTATGTTTTTGTGAAGACCTATGAGGCGCCTCGATCTATCTCTATAGATCTTGATGCCTAATATATAAGCATCCAAGGTCCTTCATTGAAAACACTTATTCAAGTAGGCCTTAATGTTGTCCAAGAATTCTATATCATTTCCCATCAAAAGTATGTCATTCATATAATATGAGAAATGCCAGACCCCACTCACTTTCTTGTAAACGCAGTTTCCATAAGTTCAAGATAAACCCAAACGCTTGATCATCTCATCAAAGTAATGTTCCAACTCCGAGATGCTTGCACCAGCCCATAAATGGATCCGGAGCTTGCATACTTTGTCGATTCTTAGGATCGCAAAAACCCCCGCATCAATACAACTCTTCCTTAAGATAACCCTAAAGAACGCTTTTTGACGCCATCCGCCATATCTCATAATCATAGTATGCGGCAATTGCTAACATGATTCGGAGGACTTAAGCCCACGGAGAAAAGTCTCATCGTAGTCAATCCCTTGAACTTGCCGATAACCCTTAGCGACAAGTCGAGCTTTATAGATGGTGACATTACCATCCGCCCGCCTTCTTCTTAAAGATCCATTTGTTTTTATCGCCGATCATCGGGCAAGTCACCAAAGTCCACACTTTGTTTTCATACATGGATTCTATTCGATTTCATGGCTTCTAGCCATTTGTTGGAATCGGGCCCGCCATCGCTTCTTCATAGTTCAAGGTTCACCGTTGTCAACAACATGATTTCGAAGGTTGCCGCATTACTGTGCGGAACGGTCCTTGTGGACCCACGGGTTCAAGAGCAACTTGATCCGTACCTTGATCATCATAAATTTCTCTTCGATGGTGTAGGCATCACAGAACATTTTCCGAGCTGCACTACTATCTTGTTCAAGAGGTAGTACTTTCAGTTCTACTTTCCTCCCACTTACTTTTTCGAGAGAAACTTTTTCCAAAGGATCCGTTTGGCAACAAAGATCTTGCCTCGGATCTTAAGTAGAAGGTATACCCAATGGTTTCTTTAGGGTATCCTATGAAGACGATTTTTCCGATTGGGTTCGAGCCAGGTTGAAGTTTTTGACATAAGCATCGATCCCCAAACTTTTAGAAACGAACAGGTTTCTTCCCAAACCATAATTCATACGGTGTCATCTCAACGGACTTAGACGGGCCCTATTTAAAGTGAATGTAGCGTTCTAGAGCGATCCCCAAAATGATAGCTAAATCAAGAAGAGACATCATAGACCGCACCATATCCAATAGAGTGCGACAACGCTCGACACACCCTAGAGGTGTTCAGGCGGCGTTGTGAAAGATTCCACATTTTCAAGTGTGTACCAAATTGTGACTTAAATATTCTCCTCCACGATCCGATCGAAGAATTTTATCTTTCGTCACGTTGATTCTCTACTTCATTCTGAAATTCCTTGAACTTTTCAAAGGTCTCGACTTGTGTTTCATCAAGTAGACATACCCATATCTACTCAAGTCATCCGTGAGAGTGAGAACATAACGATATCCTCCGTGAGCCTCAACGCCATTGGACCGCAACATCGGTATGTATGATTTCCAACAAGTTGGTTGCTCGCCCATTGTTCCGAGAATGGAGTCTTGGTCATCTTGCCCATGAGGCATGGTTCGATGTGTCAAATGATTCATAATCTAGAGACTCCAAAAGTCCATCAAGATGGAGCTTCTTCATGCGCTTGACACCAATGTGACCATAGGCAAAGCCACAAGTATGTGGGACTATCGTTATCAACTTTACATCTTTTGGTATTCACGCTATGAACATGTGTAATACTACGCCGAGATTCATTAAGAATAAACCATTGACCATCGGAGCATGACCATAAAACATATCTCTATATAAATAGAACAACCATTATTCTCGGATTTAAATGAGTAGCCATCTCGCATTAAACGAGATCCGATACAATATTCATGCTCAAACTTGGCACCAAATAACAATTATTAAGGTTCATAACTAATCCTAGGTAAATGAAGAGGTAGGTCGACGGCGATCACATCGACTGAACCATTCCCGACGCCAAATCGTCACCTCGCCCTTGCCCTCCGCTTATTCCGCAGCTCCCGCGTGAGTTACAAATATGAGCAACGGCACCGTATCAAATACCCGTGAGTTACTACGTAATCGGTAAAGTACACATCAATTACATGTATATCAAATATACCTTGGTGTTGCGCCTTCTTGTCCGCTAAGTATTTGGGGGTTCCGCTCAAGGACCCCTCCCTTGCAATAAAAGCACTCGCCTCGGTTTGGGTCCATTCTTGACTTCTTCCCGCAACTTGTTATCGGCCGGCAACCTCCTTGCCTTCTTGAAGTTCTTCTTGCCCTTGCCCTTCTTGAACTTAGTGGTCTTATTGACCATCAACACTTGATGTTCTTTCTTGATTTCAACCTCGCTGATTTCAAAGATAGAGAATACTTCAGAATGGTCTTTACCATCCCCTCATATTGTAGTTCATCACAAAGCTCTTGTAGCTTGGTGGGAGCGATCGAGGATTCTCAATGACCGCCTCATCGTGGAGGTTAATATTCACGGTCATACGGTTGTGCAACCTGCATATCTTGAGAATGTGCTCACCGACGTAACTATTTTCCTCCATCTTACAACTATAGAACTTGTCGGAGATGTCATATCTCTGACCGGCGTGAGCTTGGAAAACAAGTTTCAGCTCCTCAACATCTCATATGCTCGGATGCTCAAAACGCTTTGGAGCCCCGTTCTAAGTCAAAGCATGCCGCACCGAACGAGGGAGTAATCATCAAGACGAGACTGCCAAGCATTCATAATGTTGGTTCTTCCGACGGAGCGCCACCTAGCGGTCCTTCTAGGACATATTGTTTCCGGCAGCTATGAGGATGATCTCAATTCCAATTAAAGGCCCCATCTTTCACTTTTTTCT
>JAHIAM010009642.1:0-16338 GCA_021605205.1 Aegilops longissima | reverse complement strand
ATCACATGCAATTATATAGTGGACATGATATAATATCATATTGCTCCTTTGATCTCCATCTTCGGGCTCCATGATCATCATTGTCACCGCATGACACCATGATTCCATCATCATGATTCCATCATCGTGTTCCATGAAGTTGTCTCGCCAACTTATTACTTCTACTACTATGGCTACCGTTAGCAATAAAGTAAAGTAATTACATGGCTGTTCAATGACACGCAGGTCATACAATAAATAAAGACAACTCCTATTTCTCGGTTGTCATACTCATCGACATGCAAGTCGTGAAACCTATTACAAGAACATGATCAATCTCATACATCACATATCATTCATCACATTCTTCTTGGCCATATCACATCACATAGCATACCCCGCAAAAACAAGTTAGACGCCCTCTAATTGTTGTTTGCATGTTTTACGTGGCTGCTATGGGTTTCTAGCAAGAACGCTTTACCTACGCAAAACCACAACGTGATATGCCAATTGCTATTTACCCTTCATAAGGACCTTTCATCGAATCCGCTCGACTAAAGTGGAGAGATCGCACCGCTAGCCACCTTATGCACCAAGTGCATGTCACCGGTGGAACTGCTCCTCGAAGAGT
Source organism: Aegilops longissima (assembly GCA_021605205.1). Lineage (NCBI taxonomy): Eukaryota > Viridiplantae > Streptophyta > Magnoliopsida > Poales > Poaceae > Aegilops > Aegilops longissima. The sequence continues at coordinate 15,728 of JAHIAM010009642.1, read as the reverse complement.
ACGTAAGGTCGGTCCGGCCGCTTCATCCCACAATACCGTCAAACAAGATTGGACTAGTAACGGTAAGCAATTGAACAACATCAACGCCCACAACTACTTTGTGTTCTACTGCAAAGAATCTACAAATAGACCTAGCTCGATACCACCGCTGGGGAACGAAGAAATTAAAATTTTCTACGCATCACCAAGATCAATCTATGGAGATTCTAGCAACAAGAGGAAAGGAGAGTGCATCTACATACCCTTGTAGATCGCTAAGCGGAAGCGCTCATGAGAACGGGGTTGAAGGAGTCGACTGCGTGATCCAAATCACCGGAGATCCTAGTGCGAACGGACGCACTCCGCTGCTCAACACACGACAGCCCGTGACGCTCCCATGCCTTGATCCAGCAAGGAGAGAGGAGAGGTTGAGGAAGACTCCATCCAACAGAACACAACGGGCGTGGTGGTGGAGGAGGTGGCATCCGCAGGCTTCGCCAAGCACCACGGAGAGGAGGAGGTGCACGGAGGGAGGGAGGCGCCAGGCTCAGTGTGGATGCCCTCCTCCTCCACTATATAGCAAGGAGAGGGGAGGCTGAGCCTGCCCTTCCTCCAAGGAAGGGGTGCGGCCAAGAGGGGGAGGAGTCCATCTCCCAAGGCACCTCGAGGTGCCTTCCCCTTGAGGACTCTTCCCTCCCTGTTTCTTGGCATGGGCCCTTGGGCTGGTGCCCTTGGCCCATATAGGCAAGGCCACTCCTCACAGCCCATGTGGCCCCTCGGGAGGTGGACCCCGGACCCCTTTCGCACTCCCTGCACAATACCGATAAAGGCGAACTTTTCCGCACCAAAATTGACTTCCCATATATAAATCTTTACCTCCGACCATTACGAACTCCTCGTGACGTCCGGATCTCATCCGGACTCAACAACATTCGTAACCACATACAAACTTCCTTTATAACCCTAGCCATCGAACCTTATGTAGACTCACGGTTCGGAATCATGCATATGACCAGACGCTTCCCGTCAATAACCAACAGCGGATCCGATACCCATGTTGGCTCTACATGTTCCACGATGATCTCATCGATGAACCACATGTCAAGGACTCAATCGATCCGTATACAATTCCCTTTGTCTAGCGGTATTGCACTTGCCCGAGATTCGATCGCTTTATCCCGATACCTTGTTCAATCTCGCTACGCAAGTCTCTTTACTCGCCTAATACATCATCCCGTGATCAACCCTTGGTCACATTGTGCACATTATGATGATGTCCTACCGAGGGCCCAGAGATACCTCTCCGCCACACGGAGTGACAAATCCCAGCCTCGATTCGTACAACCCAATGCACACTTTCGGAGATACCGTAATGCACCTTTATAGCCACCCAGCTACGCCAGACGCTTGGTACACCCAAAGCATTCCTACGGTATCCGGAGTTGCACAATCTCATGGTCTAAGGAAATGATACTTGACATTAGAAAAGCTTTAGCATACTAACACGATCTTTGTGCTAGGCTTAGGATTGTCTTGTCCATCACATCATTCTCCCAATGATGTGATCCCGCTATCAATGACATCCAATGTCCATGGTTAGGAAACCGTAACCATCTATTGATCAACGAGCTAGCCAATAGAGGCTTGCTAAGGGACATGGTGTTGTCTATGTATCCACACATGTATTTGAGTTTCTTCAATACAATTATAGCATGGATAATAAACGATTATCATGAACAAGGAAATATAATAATAATAACTAATTTATTATTGCCTCTAGGCATATTTCCAACATCTTCTCTCCACGCCAACAACGGCCGCCTGAATCCTCAAGAATCCGGATCTCCTCGACCGATCCGCCTCCCCAAGCCCCTATATATACCCTCCCAATTGCTCCGCCGCCACGCCCTAAAGCCTCCTCTCCAGAATCACTGCCGAGTCTCGACGCCATGCCATCCCTACTCCCGCCTCCCGAACCCCTCGAGCTCCCGACTCCACCATCGACTCCCTCACAAGACTCACGGAGGCTCCGCTGCCTCGACCACCGAGCCGCCACACCGTTGCCGCCGAGTCAGCCGACCGTCAGCCGCCGACCACCGCGGTAAGCCACCGAGACCCCCACCGCCTGATCTAAAACGAGGGTCTAGATTAGATCTACTAAGGGTATGGTTATTTTAATAAACCTGGTTAGTTACGTTTATTCGGTTAGTTAGTGGTTAGTTGGACCGCCCACTGTTTATTCCTCAGCACGCTTTTAGCTATATTACGTATATAGATAGCCCATTTGCACAAGTTTTTCTTTAATTATATTTTCGCTTGTTTAATGATAGTTCAGTTTGTAAAATCCATATCTTTTAATCTACTTAATATTTTTAATTGATTCTTTTTGTTAGTTTACAAATTTGTTGTAGTTTCAGAAAATATGTTTAGTCATGTTAAAACAACCAGGCCGTGTCCCATCATCACGAGACGGACTAGTCGACTCGGTGAACATCTTCATGGATCGATTCTATACGACTCATGCTCGACCTTTCGGCCTCTCGTGTTCCTGGCCATGTCCGCATATGCTAGGCCTGCCAAGTTAACCCCAAGGTTTTTGTGTGTAAATCTGTCTTACACCCGTTGTATGTGAACGTAGAATCCATCACACCCGATCATCACGTGGGTGCTTAGGTTTACTAACTGTAGCAACGGTGCATACCGTGGGAGAACACTTTGAAATTTGTAAGGATCATCTTATTTACTACTGCTGCTTTAAGTAAACAAGATGCATAAACATAATAAACATCACATGCAATTATAGTAGTGACATGATATGGCCAATATCATATTGCTCCTTTGATCTCCATCTTCGGCTCCATGATCATCATTGTCACCCAAGATGACACCATGATCTCCATCATCATGATCTCCATCATCGTGTTCCATGAAGTTGTCTACCAACTTATTACTTCTACTACTATGGCTACCGTTAGCAATAAAGTAAAGTAATTACATGGCGTTGTTCAATGACACGCAGGTCATAACAAATAAAGACAACTCCTATGGCTCCTCGCCGGTTGTCATACTCATCGACATGCAAGTCGTGAAACCTATTACAAGAACATGATCAATCTCATACATCACATATCATTCATCACATTCTTCTTGGCCATATCACATCACATAGCATACCCCGCAAAACAAGTTAGACGCCCTCTAATTGTTGTTTGCATGTTTTACGGCTGCTATGGGTTTCTAGCAAGAACGCTTACCCACGAAAACCACAACGTGATATGCCAATTGCTATTTACCCTTCATAAGGACCTTTTCATCGAACCGCCCGACTCAAAGTGGAGAGATCGGCACCGCTAGCCACCTTATGCACCAAGTGCATGTCAATGGAACCTGTCTCGCCAGAAGAGTACGTAAGGTCGGTCCGGCCGCCATCCCACAATACCGTCAAACAAGATTGGACTAGTAACGGTAAGCAAATTGAACAACATCAACGCCCACAACTACTTTGTGTTCTACTGCAAAGAATCTACACAATAGACCTAGCTCGATACCACGCGGGGGAACGAGCAGAATTCAAATTTTCACGCATCACCAAGATCAATCTATGGAGATTCTAGCAACAAGAGGAAAGGAGAGTGCATCTACATACCCTTGTAGATCGCTGAAGCGCTCATGAGAACGGGGTTGAAGGAGTCGCATTGTGCGTGATCCAAATCACCGAGATCCTAGTGTCAACGGACGGCACTCTCCGCTGCTCAACACACGTGCAGCCCGTGACGCCTCCCATGCCTTGATCCAGCAAGGAGAGAGGAGAGGTTGAGGAAGACTCCATCCAACAGCAACACAACAGCGCAGTGGTGGTGGAGGAGCGCGGGCATCCTGCAGGCTCGCCAGCACCCACGGAGAGGAGGAGGTGTCACGGGAGGGAGGAGCGCCAGGCTCAGGTGTGGATGCCCTCCCTCCCTCCACTATATAGGGAGGGGAGGGCAGCCTGCCCCTTCCCTCCAAGGAAGGGGTGCGGCCAAGAGGGGAGAGTCCATCTCCCAAGGCACCTCAGAGGTGCCTTCCCCTGAGGACTCTCTCCTGCTTTGGCGCATGGCCCTTAAGGTGCCCTTGGCCCATATAGGCCAAGGCGCACCCCCCTACAGCCCATGTGGCCCTCAAGTGGACCCCGACCCCTTTCGCACTCCTGCATAACACCGAGAAGTGCCGAACTTTTTCCGCACTAAAATTGACTTCCATATAAATCTTTACCTCCCACTACATGAACTCCTCGTGACGTCGGGATCTCATCCGGACTCAACAACATTCGCAACCACATACAAACTTCCTTTATAACCCTAGCGCCATCGAACCTTGTGTAGACCCTACGGTTCGGGAATCATGCATATGACCGAGACGTTCTCCGTCAATAACCAACAAGGGATCCGGATACCCATGTTGGCTCCCACATGTTCCACGATGATCTCATCGGATGAACCACGATGTCAAGGACTCAATCGATCCGTATACAATTCCTTTGTCTATGCGGTATTGCACTTGCCCGAGATTCGATCGCAGTATCCCGATACCTTGTTCAATCTCGCTACCGCAAGTCTCTTTACTCGCTCCGCAATACATCATCCCGTGATCAACCCCTTGGTCACATTGTGCACATTATGATGATGTCCTACCGAGTGGGCCCAGATACCTCTCCGTCACACGGAGTGACAAATCCCAGTCTCGATTCGTACAACCCAACAGACACTTTCTTGAGATACCTGGGCACCTTTATAGCCACCCAGTTACGCCAGGACGCTTGGTACACCCAAAGCATTCCTACGGTATCCGGAGTTGCAACAATCTCATGGTCAAGGAAATGATACTTGACATTAGAAAAGCTTTGCATACCTAACTACGCATCTTGTGCTAGGCTTAGATTGTTCTTGTCCATCACATCATTCTCCCAATGATGTGATCCCGCTATCAATGACATCCAATGTCCATGGTTAGGAAACCGTAACTATCTATTGATCAACGAGCTAGCCAATAGAGGCTTGTAAGGACATGGTGTTGTCTATGTATCCACATGTATTTGAGTTTCCTTTCAATACAATTATAGCATGGATAATAAACGATTATCATGAACAAGGAAATATAATAATAATAACTAATTTATTATTGCCTCTAGGCATATTTCCAACATCTTCCTTCCACGCCAACAACCGCGCCGCCACGAATCTCAAGAACCGGATCTCCTCACCCGATCCGCCTCTCCCCAAGCCGCCTCTATATATACCCCTCCCCGCCCGCCGCCACGCGCCCAAAGCTCTCCTCTCGCCTCAAGAATCACTGCTGGAGTCCGACGGGCCACGCTTATCGCTTCCCCCGCCCGAACCCCCTCGAGTCTCCCGACTCCACCATCGACTCGCCCGGCCGACTCCGCCGGAGGCCTCCGCTGGCCGCCTCCGACTCACCGGAGCCGCCACACCGTCGTCGCCTCGAGTCACGCCGTCAGCCGCCGACCACCGCGGTAAGCTAACGGAGACCCCACCGCCTCCCGATCTAAAAACGAGGGTCTAGATTAGATCTACTTAAGGGTAATGTTATTTTAATAAAACCTGGTTTAGTTACTTGTTTATTCTGCTTAGTTAGTGGTTAGTTGGACGGCCCACTCGGGTTTATTCCTCAGGGCACGCTTTTAGCTATATTAATACCGAGCTATAGATAGCCCATTTGCACAAGTTTTTCTTTTAATTATATTTTCGCTTTCGCTTTTTAATGTAATAGTTTCATTTTGTAAAATCCATATCTTTTAATCTACTTAATATTTTTAATTGATTCTTTTTGTTAGTTTACAAATTTGTTGTAGTTTCTGTAGAAAATATGTTTAGTCATGTAAAATTATTAGAAATTGTTTTATTTTAGATTTAGATGATTAGTAATTCTGCTATAAAATGAGTTAGGATTATTTTATTTTAGTGATTCTTTTTGTCACTACTTTGTTTTGACCTTGCCTAACCGTGAGGAAATTATTTGGGTATTTTAGATTCAATAAAAAATAGTTTTAATCAAAATCATGTGTTTCTTATTTATTTAACTAGCTACTGCTTTTCCTATTGTTTTAATTAGCAAATATTTTATTTTTCCTATGTGATAGTTTATCTTAGGTTAGTTTCAGAACTTTAGAACAAGAACTTTTATTTACAATAAATAAAAATTTTTATTTTATTTTTTTCTTCCTAGGATTGTTATAGGTATAGGAGTTCTATAATAGCTTTTGATGTGATTCCTTTTGCTCCTAGTTGCATGCTGTTTTCTCTCTCTTAGTTAGCAAAACCCATGCTTAGGTTCTAAAAATTTGTTGAGTAAAACTATTTCTTGGTTGTTGTTTGATGTAGAAACATTGATTTGGATTTCTTCAACTTTCTTTTGGGTTTTGGTTCAATTGTTTTGTGTGTTATGTTAGCATGTTATGTTAAGTGATCATATGTTTGTATGCTTATATGATTGTTGTTGCCTCGTAGAATTTCCGGAGTGCGGAAGCTTGCTATCACGAGTCCCTAACTTCGGATCACGAAGGCAAGTCATTGATCATATTTTCTTTACAATACCTATGATTTCATTGCATTAGAATTATACCTCCCACCATGCATGCAGTAGGAGAATTTGAAGTTATGTTCTTGAGTAGTATCATGAGGTAGGATAACCTCCCTTGTTACCATGGTCTGGACGGTAGTTTATTTTGCTATGCTCAGAGACGGGTTGGTTGAGTGATTCATAAGGGAGATGTGAGAGTCAAGATGATGACAACCCCATGACTTCAAGCTCAAGATGGACTTCAAAATTCATCACGGGTGGAGGACGGTTGGCACGCACCGAGAAACCAGCGGTTGGTCGGGATGCATGGAGAAGCGCCATGACATCTTATGGAAAGCTTCACCCAGCCACGTAAGAGATGGATGTATAATTTATCGACGAAGCTATTCAGGCAGCCGCAAGCCATTATGGGCTCGCTTGGTCAACCCTAGGTGTGACTCGCCGATGGTGCTACGAGATGTAGAAGAATGGTAGGATTGATGGGTACTTGACAAGCATGAGAACTTTCGAAGACCCTGTTTTGCTCGTCTCGCTTCAAACACCATGAAGTGCTAAGACTTAAAGGAGGGAACGAATCATATGGGTAAAGTGCGCAAACCTCAGAGAGGAAGATCTAATCGACAGCCGTGCCCTGGTTACATGACAATTTGAGCCTCGAACTTGGAGTATTTCGGATATCTCAACACCAAAATTAATAAATTAATTGAGGAGGTTACTTAATAATTGGGAATGAGACATTGGTTGGCGAACCATCTCAATAATTACCAACATTTCGTAGTAATTGCAAACAAGTCCTTATTGTAGGAAAAACTGCTTTTTCAAAACAATGAAACTTAGAGCCCCACGGCCAAATTGCATATAGTGTTAGTAATTTGTATTATTGTTCTTCTTCATGACACAAAGATATTCAAAATGTGACCTACACGGCTGCAACGCCTTATGTTGCAGAGAGTATTCCGATCAGAGTGAGGCTACGATCCACGCCATGATCACCATGGAGCTCGGATGGACTCGCTTATTTCGCTTCCTCACGCTCGCACTTTATTTAGTTTATTTTCATGAGTTGGTCGCCTAATTTATTCTATTGTAATAAAGACTGATATGAGAATCGTAATAAATTCAGGTGTGATTGAACTTTGATTATTTCATCAATGTACTGTGTGCCAAAGATGATCTTGGGATGGTACAACACACGTAGACTTGACCGATTTAGGGTCGGTCGCTACGTATGGAGGATAGTATATTTGTTTTCATGGATAGATTTTCGAAAATGGCACATTTTATACCATGTCATAAAAGCGATGATGCTACTAACGTTGCTTGAATTGTTCTTTCATGAAATTATACGCTTGCATGGTGTGCCAAATACAATTGTTTCAACAGGTGAGATACTTTCTTTTAGCCACTTTGGAGATGTTTATGGGTTAAGCTAGACTAAACTGCTTTTTAGTACTACATGTCATCCCTAAACCGATGGATAAACCAAGTAGTCAATAGAACATCGTCTACCATGGTTAGGGCTTTTGAAGAATAACAAGAAATGTGGGAAGAATGCTTGCCTATATTGAATTTTCTTATAACCGTCACGATTCTACTACTAAGATGTGCCTTTTGAAATTGTGTATGGTTTCCTACCGTGCACCTATTGATTTGTTGCCTCTTCCATCTTCAGAGGTTAATTTTGATGCTAAACAACGTGTTGAATTGATCTTAAACATGCATGAGTTAACTAAGGAAAACATTGAGCGTATGAATGCTAAATATAAACTTGCTGAGATAAGGGTCAAACATGTTGTGTTTGCACCGGAGATCTTGTTTGGTTACATTTATGTAAGGATAGATTTCTGATTTGTGCAAATCAAAGCTAATGCCACGCATAATGGTCCTTTAAGGTGTTAGAGAAAATAAACACAATGCATATAAACTTGAGCTGCCTCGCAGATTTTGGGGTTAGTCCCACTTTTAACATTGCAGATTTGAAGCCTTATTTGCGTGAGGAAGATGAGCTCCACGAGACACTTCATTTCAAGAAGGGAGGATGATGAGGACATCAATACCATTGTTACATCCACACCCCCTGCTACTATACTCCATCGACTAATTACTAGAGCTCACAGACGCCAATTAAATTACTGTGTACTCTCGTTTTTGGTAATGATTCTAATGTTCATGAGAATATGATGCTGCCTAAATTGGATACATTTGTTTTGCTTACAAATGAAGGGCCTAGCTTGGAGAAGGAGTAACATAGGAGCAAGAACAAGCATGGAGATGATGGCATGCAAGGGAAACAAGAACGGAGTTTCAAGTGATGATTTTAGGACTTTGGAGCCACTGTGAATGAGTGCATGAAGGCTTGGACTTATATAAGATGCCACTTCACAAATTTCGTCCAGAGGCTATTATAGGTGCCATCACCTTATTATTGGCCAGGCCCATGTAATTTCAAAATATAGAAGTATAGGCTATTTTTAGAGTCCGATATGTGGAAAATAGGGTTAGTTGGTTTGACCCTCCTACAAGGCCACGAAATTCCTCCTCTTCCTCCTATACAGCCCTTAGGGCATCATTTAGACTTTGAGTTTTGTTTAGATTAAAAGTTTGCCCTGCAACTTCGCATTTCGCTTGTGTTCAACTACTGCACTAAGACATCACAAAACCCCATTTGATCAATAAAGCTTTCTCTTTTATTTGCAATATCAAGATTGCAATCTTAGTTTCTTGCTTGTTCTTTGTTTGCTTGTAGGAAATAGACCGTGGTCGTATGCTGATCATGCTTCGCATGTTCAAGAACTCCATGGCGCTGGTTTAGCGATTGCTAAGGCGCCGATGTCCTCGACGTCAGTAGTCGGATCACAAAGTCTACTCCATCCAAAACGATAGCCACCATCTCATTGAAAGACGGACACCTTTGCCTATCATCGCTCCATGCTCTTGTTCGTGATCATGCCAAACTATTTTGGAGGGCTGCTTGAATTCCTTCCAAGTCAAGGTACCTAAACTGCATCCTCAAACATGGATGATGGACCTGTTTGATTTAGAGATAGTGAGGGAACATGTTGCTATTATCATTACCGCTATGCGTGTAATATGGAGTAGTAGAAATAATATACACACGAGGAAGTAAGCATCAATTGCATAAGTCTATGGAGCTTGTTGATGAACTGATCAAACCTTGCATATCGGGAAGCGGATGCTCCAGCTTGATGCTAAGCAAAGCCTAGGGTGGTCCTCACCAAGCCTCGATGGGTGAAGTTTAACACCATGCGGCATTAACTTTCTTGTAGGAGAAGCGGTACACGGAGGATGGTCATGACGCCAGCATGCACTTTTCATGGTAGCAAATTTCTCCAAGCATGGATCTCTAGTGGCTCCTTCCAGCCAAAGTCTTGGCATGCCAAAATGCTATGTTGTGGCTATGGGCAAAGCTTTGCCACATGTGATCACGAGACGGATTAGAGAATATATGTATGTAAGGGAGCAAGGAGATGCCGACGACTGCTGGATTTGTCTTTGAGAGATGAGGGCTTATCTCCCACATTTTCAAGGATTTAAATTTACCTTGTACCTAGGGAAGCTAATGGTGCGTGTAGGATCGAAAGTAGGTCTAGAGGGGGGTGATTAGACTACTTGACCAAATAAAAATCTAGCCTTTTCCAATTTTAAGTCTTGTCAGATTTTAGCAACTTAGCACAAGTCAAGTAATCAACCTACACATGCAATTCTAAGAGTATAGCAGCGGAATGTAAATCATTGCATATGAAGGTAAAGGAAGGGTTTGGAAAGGCAAACCAATGTAGACACAGAGATTTTATGGGTTCCGATAGGTGGTGCTATCACACATCCACGTTGATGGAGACTTCAACCCATGAAGGGTAACAGTTGCATGAGTCCATGAGGGCTCCACCCATGAAGGGCCCACGCAAAAGTAACCTTGTCTATCCCACCATGGCCATCGCCACTAAGGAGCCTCACTTGGGTAGATCTTCACGAAGTAGGAGATTCCTTGCCTTACAAACCTCTTTGGTTCAACTCCACAATCCGACGGAGGCTCCCAAGTGATACCTAACTAATCTAGGAGACACCACTTCCAAAAGGTAATAGATGGTGTGTTGATGATGAACTCCTTGCTCTTGTGCTTAAAATGATAGTCTTCAACACTCACAACTCTCTCACAGATTTGGCTATGGTGGAAAGATGATTTGAGGAAAGCAACTTGGGGAAGGCTAGAGATTAAGATTCTTGTGGTTGGATTGGAATGTCTTGTCAAAGACATGAGTAGGTGGTTCTTTCTAAATGAGTAGTGGAAGCGTAGGCACGTTTCGATGGCTCTCTTGAATGAGAAGGTGGAGGGTATATAGCCTCCACACAAAATCTAACTGTTACACACATTTGACCCAACTCGGTCAGACCAAATAGGTGAACTCGGTGAGACCGATTCAGCAGAGCGTAGGATTCGGGGACATGATCAACCTTGGGACCGATGCGGGTTAGGGCAAAACTTGATCTCGGTTGATCGATTACATGAACTCGGTGGGACCGATTTCAATGAGCAACAGAGAGTTGGTCGACAAACTCGGTGGGGACTAATCGCTTCCTTTCGTGAAACCGAAATACGCTTAAAGGGAAACATAGAGTTTGTATTGCGAATCAGGGACCGACGCTCATTTCGGGAGACTGAACGCTACGTAAGGAAACCGAGAGTTTGTAACTTGTCTCGTGAGACCGAATCCCATCGGTGAGACCGAACGATTAAGGTCCGGCTATGGTATGTCAAGTGAAGTCATATGCTTGATGGATCAAATCGATGGGGCCGAGTTTGACTTTAGGTTTAGGATATATTTGGATATGAGAGTGGTTGAGGGCTTTGGAGCATATCACTAAGCATTTTGAGCAAGTAGACCATTACAACACCTCATCCCCTTTAATAGTATTGGCTTTTTCCTATGGACTCAATGATCTTGATCAAAGTAGAAATGAAGAGTCTTGAACTTTTGCCAATCTTTGTCCTTAGCATTTTGAGGGGTCCACATCTCTAGTCCATGCCATGCCAATCGTTGAACTTTCCGAAATAATCATCTTGAATGGATATTAGTTCAATGAGCTATATGTTGTTATGAATTACCAAAACCATTCCCGGGATTAGTTGCACTTTCAATCTCCCCTTTTGGTAATTGATGTCAACATAGATCAAAGCTCGACAAATGATAATATGAATGAAATATATCGTCGCTTTGAGAAGTATGTGATAAGCAAGAGCTCCCTAAATTTGTGCATTATTTGAATTTTGCTTTGTATGCAAATGCACAATCGACAGGATCATGGGTTACTCTTCCATGTCACATACATCTTGATGGAGCACTCAAAATGATAAAATGTAAATAGCATGCACTCATCACCAAGACAAACATGATTGATCATACATAAGTGATAAGGTAACATCATTCAAACACACTCATTAAAGCATAGTATGATCTAATACATGATCATAAGAGTATCTCACACACAAGCATAAAAATTGTAGCAACCAAACAAACAAAAACAAGTAGCAAGAGAGGCAACCAAAAGCAAAGCACTCTCTCTCTCAGCTTATGATATATACACTTTCTCCCTTTGGCAATAAGTTACCAAAAGCTTGAAAATGCATAGTGCTATGCGACACTCTAAGCACGATCTGGAGCTCCAAAAGTGAAGATGGTGGAGAGGACATCATCTGCAAAAAATTCTCACGATGTCCGAGGAGTTGGAGGGGGTTGCAATCCGAGGGCAATCTGGGGCAAGGCAGCATGTGCTGTAGCTCTAGTGTCACCGACCGCACAAATGCCGACCTGTTGGCTCTAGGCACTCCTCAAATTCCTCCGTGGTAGCTCTTCCTCTCCTATCCTCCTCGCTTCTTCTTGAAGTTTGCTCAACTACACCTCAATTTCGTGGACCTTCAAGTCAAGATCATAAAATTTTGTCCCAATGATCCTCTCAAGACTTTCTTTTGATTTTGAGTCGTGGCTAGTCCTTTCTCAATTCTCACTATGGCTTCAAGTAGATAGCTGAGCTGGTCCTGCTTGGTCATGAGGTTTGCAACTGAGGCATCTGGCATCTCGGAAATCTTTGCTGTCTTTGCCTTCTCTCTATGCTCGTGAGCCTCTACAGATGTAGGATGTGAAGCATCCATGACAACTGTGTTGTCCTCAAAATCTGGCCTCAGGGGAAGGTGCTCTCTATCTAGCAGATATGTGTCTGTGCCCACCTTGGAGTTGATGAGCATCTGAATGTGGGGCATAGCCACAAGATCTTTTGATTCGTCAGCCTCTTGATTGCCTCAACAATCAAGGTCATTACTTGAATTCTCTAGCACATCAAAGATATGCAGAAGTTTATTGGGTGCCTTCGATCATCCTTGTCATCTCCATACTTGGGCAAAAGAGTATGCCTTAATATGGTGTTGATGGTTGGCAACCCCATGTAAGATAATAAATTGACCCAAACTTGTGAGTCTCCAAGCGTAATCAGAATCTCCTTGTACATGTGTGCCATGGAGTTGTGGTCTTCCTAGGCTTGGCATAGACATCTGTCATCATCACGCCTTCAGAGCATGGATCAGCTCAACCCACTCAACAATGGAAGATTGGTACTTTGTACCCTTAGTCATCCGAGACTATCTTGCCATCCGGGTAAAAGTGAGTTGTAGAATAGAACTGATCACCATCTCATCATTCCATTTTGTCAATTTCACCCACAAATTTGTCAACTCCATTCATTCTCAAGCTCTCATGAACTCCAGAAGTATTCTTCATTGTTATCAATGAACTTCCAACCAACCCATCTTATATCACTAACTATGTTTTTGTCTAGCAGCACTATCTCAGAAGTCCCTGCTCCTTAGTGTGGAACCTGTAATCCACATCAGCTTTTCTCCTTGCATAAGGATCTATATGCCTCCATAGTCCTGAGACCTGCATCTTTCCTCACTTTCATGTTTTTAGCAACCGGTGAGTGTCATCATTGTTGGGGAACACATTAATTTCAAAATTCCACGCACGCAAGATCCATCTAGGTGATGCATAGCAATGAGAGGGAGAGGTGTCCACGCATCAGAGACCGAAAGCAAGCTGCTATGACAACGCGGTTGTTGTAGTCGCATGTCTTCATGATCCGACCAACTTAGTACCAAAAGTACGCACCTTCATGGTCTCCACACGCTCAGCTCGCCACGCCCCACGTAAATCTAGATCCAACGATTGTCGAGGGAGAGCTTCTCAAAGACAACGCGTGATGACGTGATGATGAAGTTATCGACGCATGGCTTCACCTAAGCACTACAACGATATGACCAAGGTGGAATTGGAGGGGGCACGCACGGCTACACAATCAACTTGTGTGTCATGGGGTGCCCTCCTCCGTGATATAAAGGAGTGGAGGAGGGAGGGCCGCCTCTATGGCGCGCCTATGGGAGTCCTACTCCCACCGAGTAGGATTCTTCCTAGTTTGAATAGGAGAGGAAGGAGAGGAGAGGGAGAGGAGGAAATGCCCCTTCCCAATTCGGATTGGCTTGAGGGGGAGGTGCGCCCCACCTTGTCCGCCTCCTCCTCTCCCACTAAGGCCCATATACACCCTGGGGTTCGAACCTCCCGCATCTCGCAGAAATGCCCGAACTCACCCGAACCATTCCAATATCCAAATATAGCCATCCAATATATCGATCTTATGTCTCGACCATTTCGAGACTCCTCGCCATGTCCGTGATCACATCCGACTCAACAACCTTCGCACATCAAAACACATAAACTCATAATACCGATCGTCATCGAACGTTGAGCGTATGGACTTCGGGTTCGAGAACTATGTAGACATGACCGAGACTTATCTCCTAACAATAACCAATAGCGGAACCGGTGCTCATATTGGTTCCTACATATTCTATGAAGATCTTTATCAATAAACCGCATAACAACATACGTTGTTCCTTTGTCATTGGTATTACTTGCCTGAGATTTGATCGCTTGTATCTCAATACCTAGTTCAATCTCATTACCAGCAAGTCTCTTTACTCGTCGAATGCATCATCCCGCAACTAACTCATTAGTCACATTGCTTGCAAGGCTTATAGTGATGTGCATTACCGAGAGGGCCCAGAATACCTCTCCTAAACACAGAGTGACAAATCCTAATCTCGATCTATGCCAACCCAACAAACACCATCGGAGACACCTATAGAGCATCTTTATAATCACCCAGCACGCCAGACGCTTGATAGACACAAGTGTTCCTCCGTATTCGGAGTTGCACAATCTCATAGTCATAGGAACATGTATAAGTCATGAAGAAAGCAAAGCAATAAAACTGAACGATCATAATTTAAGCTAACAAATGGTCTGTCCATCACATCATTCTCCTAATGATGTGATCCCATTCATCAAATGACAACACATGTCTATGGTTAGGAAACATAACCATCTTTGATAAATGAGCTAGTCAAGTAGAGGCATACTAGGGACACTTATGTTTTGTCTATGTATTCACACATGTATTAAGTTTCCGTTAATACAATTCTAGCATGAATAATAAACATTTATCATGAAATAGGGAAATAAATAATATATTTATTATTGCCTCTAGGGCATATTTCCTTCAAACTCCCACTTGCACTAGAGTCAATAATCTAGTTCACATCGCCATGTGATTTAACACCAATAGTTCACATCACCATGTGATAGTCTGCATTGCCATGTGACTAATACCCAAAGGGTTTTACTAGAGTCAGTAATCTAGTTCACATCACTATGTGATTAGCACCCAAAGAGTACTAAGGTGTGATCATGTTTTGCTTGTGAGAGAAGCTTAGTCAATGGGTCTCACATTCAGGTGATGCAAATTTCCATGTCTACAATTCTCTCGATGGAGCTACTCTAGCTAATTACTCCCACTTTCAATATGTATCCAGATTGAGACTCGAGTCATCTGGATCGTGTAAAAGCTTGCATCGGCGAACTATTTACGCATTTAACTCTTTATCACCTCCATAATCGAGAAATATCTCCTTAGTCTTCTAAGGATAATTTTGACACCCAAGGATCCACCTAGATCAATATCGATTCCCTTGTCAAACTCATGGCAAGGTACACAATAGGTTTGGTAAACAAATAGCAAACTTTACGTAACCTATGGCAGGATAGGAA
>JAHIAM010009641.1:0-19472 GCA_021605205.1 Aegilops longissima | reverse complement strand
AATACCAAGACCTTGCTGCAGCAAGTAAATCAACGCCGAACAGGGCCAGCCCACCTCTCTCCTAGGCGGTCTCAACTCGCCTGCCGCCCCGCCACAAAGTATCGCCGGGGCCGCCGGGAACCCTGTGCCCACCTCTACCGGGATGGAGCCACCATTCCTTTCAAATTTCATCTCCCAACCGCACTCACGTAATGTAATAGTGTAAAGTATATAGTATATACCGTGATCACCTCAAGCGATCACAGCCCGTAGTATAGCATGGCGAATTTTGACAAGAATGTAGGGCCATCGATAGAACACTAGCATCCTATACTAAGCAAAGAGGGATAGCGATAAAGGTAACAACAAGAGTAACAAGGACAAAGTTATGTTAAAAAGATAGGATATCCTGAGCAAGAACATGTTACACTACCTAATGCAAGCAAGGTAGATAAGAGTAGGCGATATCTCGTGATCAAGGGGGGGGCTTTCCCGGTTGCTCCGCAAGGAGGATCGCCAACACCGTAGTCGAACCGGGGTCAGCCGCGCCTCGGGTCTACCTGAAAGAAGTAACGAGAGGGGAACACAATAAATAACAGAGCAATCAAAGTATCACAAAGCGTAATATGGCAATACACGGTGCTAGAGGTGACCTAACGTCAGAGGAGGTGATACCGTGAAGGGGGGAAACATCCGAAAGTATCCCCGGTTCCGTGGTTTTCGAACAAATGAACCAAGGGGAAAGTTATGCGGTTTGATATGTTAGAGTGTGTGGTGGACAAACGGGCTGCGATCCGGTTCGCTCTCATCGCTCGAGCAACATTCATGTTGAAAATATTTTAACCGAAGCTACGGATTAAAAGATATGATTTTTTAAAGATTTTATTAACTTCCGAATTTAATTAATTATTTAATTTAATTCGAAAATAGATTCATGACATCAGCATGATGTCATGTTGATGTCATGCAGTCAATGTAGTTGACTTGGTCAACTCCGACGCGTGGGGTCCTGCTGTCATCGATTTAGGTTAATTAAACATGATTAGTTAGTTTAAAAAGTGATTAGGTTAATTTAACAGACTTCCAATTAAGTTAACTAATTTAGTTAACTAATTATTTTATTTTATTTATTTATTTATGTATTTATAATTTTTTAACATGTTCTAGGGCTGGGCCCACTTGTCATTGGTACGTACAATAGCACAAGGGTTACAGTGCAAATGCGCAATGCCCAAGAACCATTCATCAAGACGCCTAAACCGGCCGATGAGGCGACTTCACACGCATGTCAAGCCGTAGGGCGCGGGGACGAGAGGTGGTCGGGCCATGGAGGGTGGCTGGCCTGAGTGGCTACGGTGCCGACCGAAGGCACCGGGCTCAAGCGCTGGAGGTAGGTAGGGAAGATCGCGGCGAGCAGCAGCAGAGCGTGTCCACGGGTGGGGCACAACCTCAAAGTGATGCGGGGGGTAGGGGCACGAGGTACAGACGCGGGACGGCGGCCAAGGCGCAGTAGCGCGGGGTGGCTGACGGTGGTGACCGCAACGGGAGACGGCAGGAGCGGTATAGAGGAAAGAGGAGGCCAAAGGCTCACCAACGCCAGGGTAGGTCTTCACGCCGAGGCTTGGGGAAGCCGGCGTGGGGAAGACGCAGAGGCGCCCCAAGAACGGCTGTGATGGGGTCGGGCGGTCCCGCGAGCGACGAGGGTCGGTGAAGGCCGCGGAGAGGAGGATGGGGACGACGGCAGTCCGGGCGAGGTTGTCCTGTCGACGGCGAGGTGGCGATCCACTGCACTGCTGGGCGAGGCGTGGCGCGGTTTCCCAAGGGCGCCGCGCAAGGGAGAGGAGGGCGAGGAGTCAACGGGCAGGGGCGTGGTCGCCTGATCCCGATCTGGATCGGGGAGGGGGAGAGGCAGGGGTGAGGGCGGAGGCCTGGGAGGTGCAGGAAGCCCGGTGAGGTTGGGGGCGATCAAGGCTGGGCGGGCATGCGCCGATCCAGACGCGCAGGAGGGAGAAGGATGGGGGGCACTGGCAGTGGGGACGAGGGAGGAACCTCGCTAGGGTTTCGGCCACCTGGGGTTAAGGGAGCGAGGGGGGGCCGGGTGCCAGGGCTCGTGGGTTGATGCCCAATGCACAAAACATCCACGGGGAGGGGGAAGGCCCGGTTTTTCTTTCCTTTCTTTTGTTTCTTTTTTGTTTATCCTTTTCGATTTATCATAGTTTCTATTTATTTTAGTTTTAATTAAATACAAAAGTGGCACCTAATTTAGTGTTACAAATTGTGCCTTTGCCACTAATAATTTAGCTCTTCAAAAATAAAATGGTTTGTAATAGTTTATTATTTTAAAAGCATTTAAGTAATTGTTTTATCTACTACCTTAATTACTTAAGTGCATTTAAACCTTTTATAAAAATGTGGTTTCACCTCCATAATTACCTATGTATTATTTGGTTCACTCCAACATTTAAATTATAATATTTGAAAACTTTTATTGTTTGCTCGATTTTGTATTTGAAATTAACCGCTTTTTGAACTAACCCGAGATTAACTACAGTGACAAAGGTGACGTGGCATCATTAGTGGGGATTACTGTAGCTTAATTACCCGGGCATCACATCATATGAGCGCGCATGTGGATCACACCATAGAGTTAGTTGTATGTTGATAGGACTATGCATTGGAGGGCAAGAATGACAGAAGCTTCTTCGTACCATAGAAATTGATTCGTACAGGATTGAAGGGGGGCCAATGTTGTTTGGGAACATAGCATGCAATTTCAAAAAAAATCCTACGATCACGCAAGATCTATCTAGGAGATGCATAGCAACGATACGGGAAGAGTGTGTCCATGTACCCTCGTAGACCGAAAGTGGAAGCGTTATATTAACGCGGTTGATGTAGTCGAACGTCTTCGCGATGCAACTGATCAAGTACCGAATGTACGGCACCTCCGAGTTCATCACACGTTTAGCTCGATGACAACCCTCGAGCTCTTGATCCAGTTGAGGCCGAGGGAGAGTTCCGTCAACACGGTGGTGTGGCGACCGTGATGGTGAAGTTACGCGGGGAGCTTCGCCAAGCACTCTGACGATATGACCGATGTGTGTAATCAGGAGGGGGGCACGCACACGGCTAAGAGAAGACTTGATCTGTTTTGGGGTGCCCCTCCCACGATATAAAGGAGGGGGAGGGAAGAGGAGGCCGCCCTAGAGGGGCGCGCAGTGGGAGTCCTACTTGACTACCGGTCCAAGTGAGGATTCGCTCCCCTTCCTATTCAACTAGGAGAAGGAGGAAGGATGAAGAGGAGAGAAGGAAGGAGGGGCACCGCCCCACCCCTTAATCCAATTCGGATTGGCAAGGGGGGGGCACCTCCTGGCCGACCCTTTCTATTCTCCACTAAGGCCCATGGTGGCCCATTAACCTCCTTAAAGTGTGTTCGATAACCTACTCGAATTCAAACTTATCTGAATCAACCCGAACCATTTCGGTGTCCGAATGTAACCTTCCAATATATGAATCTTTACCTCTCGACCATTTCGAGACTCCTCGTCACATTCGTGATCTCATCCGGGACTCCTAACAAACTTCGGTTCATCAAATCACATAACTCATAATACAAATCGTCGTCGAACGTTAACCGTGCGGACCCTACGGGTTCGAGAACTATGTAGACATGACCGATACACATCTCTGATCAATAACCAATAGCGGAACCTGGATGCTCATATTGGTTCCTACATATTCTACGAAGATCTTTATCGGTCAAACCGCATAACAGCATGCGTTGTTCCCTTTGTCATCGGTATGTTACTTGCCCGAGATTCGGTCATCGGTATCCTCATACCTAGTTCAATCTCGCTACTGGCAAGTCTCTTTACTCATTCCGTAATGCATTATCCCGCAACTAACTCATTAGTCACATTGCTTGCAAGGCTTATAGTGATGTGCATTACCGAGAGGTCCCAGAGATACCTCTCCGATACTCGGAGTGACAAATCCTAATCTCGATCTATGCCAACCCAACAAACACCTTCGGAGACACCTATAGATCATCTTTATAATCTCCCAGTTATGTTGTGACATTTGATAGCACACAAGGTGTTCCTCCGGTATCCGGAAGTTGCATAATCTCATAGTCAAAGGAATATGTATAAGTCATGAAGAAAGCAATAGCAATAAAACTGAAAGATCAACATGCTAAGCTAATGGATGGGTCTTGTCCATCACATCATTCTCCTAATGATGTGATCCCATTCATCAAATGACAACACATGTCTATGGTTAGGAAACTTAACCATCTTTGATTAACGAGCTAGTCAAGTAGAGGCATACTAGGGATACTCTGTTTTGTCTATGTATTCACACATGTACTAAGTTTTCGGTTAATATAATTCTAGCATGAATAATAAACATTCATCATGATATAAGGAAATATAAATAACAACTTTATTATTGCCTCTAGGGCATATTTCCTTTAGTCTCCCACTTGCACTAGAGCCAATGATCTAGTTCACATCGTCATGTGATTTAACACCAATAGTTCACATCTTTATGTGATTAGTTCACGTCTCCATGTGACTAACACCCAAAGGGTTTACTAGAGTCAATAATCTAGTTCACATCGCTATGTGATTAACACCCAAAGAGTACTAAGGTGTAATCTTGTTTTGCTTGTGAGAGAAGTTTAGTCAATGGGTCTGCCACATTCAGAGCCGTATGTATTTTGCAAATTCTCTATGTCTACAGTGCTCTGCACGGAGCTACTCTAGCTAATTGCTCCACTTTTAATATGTATCCAGATTGAGACTTAGAGTCATCCGGATCAGTGTCAGAGCTTTCATCGACGCAACTCTTTACGACGAACTTTTTGTCACCTCCATAACCGAGAAACATCTCCTTATTCCACTAAGGATAATTTTGATCATATCCAAAGGATCCATTCCTGGATCACTATTGTACCCTCTTGCCAAACTCATGGTGAGGTACACAATAGGTTTGGTACACAACATAGCATACTTTATAGAACCTATGACTCGAGGCATAGGAATGACTTTTCATTCTCTTTCTATTTTCTCATTTGTTCGGTTTGAGTCTTACTCAACTTCACACCTTGCAAACACTGCAAGAACTCCTTCTTTGACTGCTCCATTTTGAACTACTTCAAAACTTGTCAAGGTATGTACTCATTGAAAAAACTTATCAAGCGCCTTGATCTATATCTATAGATCTTGATGCTCAATATGTAAGCAGCTTCACCGAGGTCTTTCTTGAAAAACTCCTTTCAAACACTCCTTTATGCTTTCCATAAAATTCTACATCATTTCCGATCAACAATATGTCATTCACATATACTTATCGTAAAGGTTGTAGTGCTCCCACTCACTTTCTTGTAAATACAAAGCTTCACTTTGCAAGTCTCAGATAAAACTATATGCTTTGATCAACTCATCAAAGCGATATTCCAACTCCGAGATGCTTGCACCACCATAGATGGATCAGGAGCTTGCACACTTTGTTAGCACCTTTAGGATTGACAAAACCTTCTTGTTGCATCATATACAACTCTTCTTAAGAAATCCATTAAGGAATGCAGTTTTGACATCCATTTGCCAAATTTTCATAAAATGTGACAATTGCTAACATGATTCAGACAGATTTAAGCATCGCCACGAGTGAGAAAATCTCATCGTAGTCAACACCTTGAACTTGTCGAAAACCTTTATGCACAATTCGAGCTTTGTAGATGGTAACACTACTATCAGGTACACCGCCTTCCTCTTGAAGATCCATTTATTCTCAATGGCTTGCCGATCATCGCAAGTCAATCAAAATCCATACTTTGTTCTCATACATGGATCCCACCTCGATTTCATGGCCTCAAGCCATTTCATGAATCTGGCTCATTATCGCCTCATAGTTCGAGGTTCGCCATGGTCTAGTAACATGACTTCTAGAAAGCATTACCGCATTCACTGCGCGGACCATACTGCTCGTTGACCCACGAGGTTCGGTAGTTGATCTTAAGTTTCATGATCATCATGATTAGCTTCCTCACTAATTGGTGTAGGAATCATGGAACTGATTTATGTAATGAACTACTTTCCAATTCGAGAAGGTACAATTACCTCATCAAGTTCTACTTTCTTCCCACTCACTTCTTTTGAGAGAAACGCCTTCTCTAGAAAGGATCCATTCTTAGCAACAAAGATCTTGCCTTCGGATCTATGATAAAAGGTGTACCCAACAGCTTTTGGGTACCCTATGAAGGATCATTCGACGGTTCGAGCTTATCAGATGAAGCTCTTTCACACAAGCATCGCAACCTCAAACTTTAAGAAACAACAGCTTAGGTTTCTTGCCAAACCATAGTTCATATAGTGTCGTCTCAACGGATTTAGATGGTGCCATATTTAACGTGAATGCAGCTGTCTGTTAATGCATAACCCCAAAACGATAGTGGTAAATCGGTAAGAGACATCATAGATCGCACCATATCCAATAAAGTATGGTTACGATGTTCGGACATACCATTACGCTGTGGTGTTCCAGGTGGCATGAGCTGTGAAACTATTCCACATTGTTTTTAAATGAAGACCAAACTCTTAACTCAAATATTTGCCTCCGTGATCAGATTGTAGAAACTTTATTTTCTTGTTGCGATGATTCTCAACTTCACTCTGAATTTCTTTGAACTTTTCAAATGTTTCAGACTTGTGTTTGATTAAGTAGATATACCCATATCTGCTTAAATCATCTGTGAAGGTCAGAAAATAACGATACCCGCCACGAGCCTCAACACTCATCGGACCGCATACATCAGTATGTATTATTTCCAATAAGTCAGTGGCTCGCTCCTATTGTTCCGGAGAACGGAGTCTTAGTCATCTTGCCCATGAGGCATGGTTCGCAAGCATAAAGTGATTCATAATCAAGTGATTCCAAAAGCCTATCAGCATGGAGTTCTTCATGCGCTTTACACCAATATGACCTAAACGGTAGTGCCACAAATAAGTTGCACCACTTTGCGTCTTTTGGCATCAATATTATGTGTATCTCTGTGATCGAGATTTAATAAACCATTTACATTGGATGTAAGACCATAGAAGGTTTTATTCCTGTAAAATGTAACAACAATTATTCTTTGACTTAAATGAATAATCAGATCACAATAAACATGATCCAATCATATTTATGCTCAACAAAACACCAAATAACATTTATTTAGTTCTAATACTAACTCGAAGGTAGAGGGAGTATGCGATGGTGATCTTATCAACCTTGGAATCATTTCCAACACAAATTGTCACCTCGCCTCAACTAGTCTTTGTTCATTTTGTAACTCTTGTTTCGAAAGTTACTAATCATAGCAATCGAACCGTATCAAATACCCAGGGCTACTATGAACACTAGTAAAGTACACATCAATAACATGTATATCATATATACTTTTGTTCACTTTAACATCCTTCTTATCCGCCAAGTATTTGGGCTAGTTCCACTTCCAAAGGACCATTTCCTTTGTAGTAGAAGCACCTGGCAGGCTTGGGTCTAGCTTTGGGCTTTTCATGGAGTGTCAACTTGCTTGCCATTCTTCTTGAAGTTCCTTTCTTTCCCTTGCCCTTTTACTTGAAACTAGTGGTCTTGTCAACCATCAACGCTTGATGCTTTTCTTGATTTCTACCTTCGCCGATTTCAGATCACCGTCGGTGTCAAACCGCGGATCTCGGGTAGGGGGTCCCGAATCAAAGCGCCTAGGTTCGATGGTAACAGAGGACGGGGACATGATGTTTACCTGTGTTCAGGCCCTCTCAATGGAGGTAATACCTCACTTCCTCGCTGATTGATCTTGATGATTATGAGGATTACAAGAGTTGATCTACCACGTAAATCGTAATGACTAAACCCTAGATGTCTAGCTCAGATGATTGTGATTGCCTCTATTAGACTAAACCCTCCGGTTTATATAGACACCGGAGGGGCCTAGGTTTGTACAGAGTCGGTTTACAAAGGAAGGAATCTACATATCCGGAACGCCAGTTTGCATCCACGCGAAAGAAGAGTCCCATCCGCACGGGAAGAAGTCTTCGCCTTTGTATCTTCAGAGCTATTAGTCCGCCTATGTTACATAACTGACACCCGAGACCCCTTAATCCAGACTCCTTTAGTAGCCCTCGAACTAGGCTTCAATGACTATGTGTCCGGGCAAGAGATTGTCTTCGCATTGACAGGGCAGTTCCTCCAATACTCCGTAACAACCTTTGAACACAGAGAATGTGTCCGGTTCTCGCAAAACAAGTACCACACACAATGAGAGAGCATAATATTTCACATAGTCCACCCATCGACAACTTTTTGTAGCATGACATCACGCTGTTGCCCGGTCATTATTTTGAACCTTTTTAGCCTCCCGCCCACGCTTCAAGATGCGGTTTTATTGGCATGTCTTATCGGGCAGAGATCGTGGTCCCTTATGCGGGATTATCATCAATACGGGCATGGGTATCCAACCATGTCGCTTGTAACGACCCTTGGGGAATAGGCGTAGTTTTAAGGCAAGTGGGGAGGCACTTGACATTCGCGCCTTTTATAAGGAGATAAGGACTCACCTTTTTCACCCACGCCTTTCTTTCTCTGCCTCCACTCGAGCTCCAAAGGCTCAAGCTTCTCCGCCAAAAAAAAGCACTCCGACCATGTCCGAACTGAGCGCAGGCAGGATGGCCTCCTCCACACGGAGAAGGACATCACGAAGCTCCGAGAGGCGGGATACTTGGCCCAGGAAATCACCCACCGGCTTCCAGCCCAGGGGCGGATCATTCCCACCCCGGAGCCCCATGAGAGGGTGGTGTTCATCCTCCACTTCGCCCTGCTGGGTTGGGATTTCCTATCCACCCATTTGTCTCATGGACTCATGTTCTACTACGGGCTCGATTTATGATCTGCCCCCAACTCTTTTCCCCGACATCTCGGCATTCATTATCGTAGTGCGAGGCCTTTCTCCGCATCCCACCCCACTTCAGGTTGTGGCTGGAGATCTTCATGCAGTCAAGCGGTGGTGAGTGGTCAACATGTACAATGCGGAGGCGCCATGGTGAGCAAGATGGCCAACGTCACATGGCCCAAAGGTACCTTCGCGGAGACCGCCAAAGGTGGCAGCAGCTGTGGTTCTACATCACGAAGCCGCCGACACCACTCGGGCCGCGTTCCCCAATTTCAGTATGGACCGATGCGCCACCTCCTGGCTAGAGAAGGGCCTAAACTGGGCGTCATCGCATGAGGTGTCCGTGCTGAAGACGCGCATCAGGAGCATGGTGGACAAGAACAACAAGCTTGTCAACCTGATCCTCGTGATGCTCTTTTCGCTGGATCCTTCCATGCCAAAGCCGGGTCTTGCCATTTGTGGAGTTTGATCCGCCGAGCACCGCACCTTACAATAGCTTCATCGACGATACATGAAGACATCTCGAAGGTGCTCTTCAAGTCCAACGAGACGTGGTCAAGACGCATCGAGGACCGGGTACAACCTCGACCCATCCCGCCAGCCTCCGTAAGTTTTTCAGATTTCAAGGCGATCCTTTACTTGTATACTCAAGGAAGATGTCTAAGCTTCCCTTATTTGTTTTTCGTGGCTGACAAGGAAGGTGGAGCGGATCCAAAGGTCCGACTACAAGGCTCCAAAAACCCAAAGAATCCCAATTTCCGACGAAGATGCTGGTTCCGGCGCCCTACCAAGTGCCGGAGAAGAAGGCCAAGAAAAAGGCCAAGGAGACCAATGGTGGCCTCCACCGTAAGGGCACTTCGGACGTGACGTCCGAAGACGTCTAGACCCACTCCTCCGCCGCCGAGGACGAGGAGGAGGAGGAAGAAAGCAACTCTCCCCCTGAGGGGGGAAGGAAGAAAAGGGCTACCTCCACGCATATGGAGGCGAAGGCATCCAAGAAGGAGAGACCTCCTTTGTGGACGACTCCGCATTGGATAATGGACAGCCTCGAGTGGCACCCCTGTGATAAGCCCTCGCTGAATCGTGTGAGAACTCAAAGGCATCGGACACACCTCATATATCCACCTCCTTTATTTAGTAGTTTTAATATGTTTGAATCATGCACTGCACCACGGTACAAAAAGAGGGGCACGCTTTGTACCCTTTACCCCTGCATGGGCAACAGAGCCGCCACTACCTAATTACCATACCAAGAAGAACAGGGAGGTGAGCCAAGGTAAGGCCGAAGCCCAAGACAATCAAGGCAACGCCAAGGCCAAGACCACAAAGAGCAGAGGATCGATTCCAGTTCCCCAAGAAGACCTTGCCGGGCGGGTTTGATGGTCCCCAAAGACCCTTTGCCGGGACAATCTTGCCCCACACCAACCAGAGCGAAAGCCACTTTTGAGCCCACGATCCCCAACACCACCATCCACATGGGGCCGTGGCTCGAGGCACCTCTGTGGTGGCATGCGATCTTGTGAAGACATATTCAAGATCGATGAGGGTTATAAGATGATCACCCTGCAAGATCCTTGCCGAGGAAGGTTACTACCACCGACAAGATCTTTTGCCGGGACGACAACGACGCCACTGCAAGACCCTTGTCAGTCAAGGCCTCGCCAAAGACGCCAAAAGGACCACCGCCAGTTCATGATCAACTAAGCTTTCCACCGCCGCTCCTATGTAAATTGCCAAAGACAACTAGCTATGGGCACTACGGGCAACATGCAGCCCGTGCCAACTTCATCAAGTTACCGCGGGCGGCATGCAGATCTTCGCTAAGGCTCCACCACTGCGTTACCAAACCTGCCCGCCTCATTTACATGGCACCGCAGACGATCACCGGACGGGGCGCGGTCGGGTTGCAGGAGGAGCGGCGACGGACGGACGGGCCTCGCCTGGCCCTCGATAAAGCAGGGATTACTCTAAGCCACGATTAAATGCGCTCTTGTCCCAGTAATACTAGCGATAAGCTCAGTGGCATCAGACGCTTCTTTCCACCTCCCCGTGGTGTCATCACCGTGGCAGCCCTTTCAACTATAAAAGGAGGCCCATGGCATACCAAGGAGGATTCGCTCTTCAACCACGCCGACCACAATTTAGTTCGAGAGCTCAAGAACTCTCAAATACACCCACCAAAGGTGACTAGGGTTTTACGATCCTCACAACCAACTCGGGTAACGATCTCTAGTGCTGTCTACTAGCCCGCCCTCGCAACCTCCCCGCACCCCGCAACCGTAGTAGGGATTCTAGTGATCCCATAGGTGTCGCTCCACACCGACATCTTTGGCGCGCCGTAGGGGCGAATTGTGAGAATCTGGCTCAGTAGTCAGCCTAGCAGTTCTTCGTCGCCATGGCTCCCTAAGAAGAAGACAGCCACAGCCGCCGACTCTGGGGAGCCGAACGCACCTGCAAGCGGCATGTGACGCAAGCAAAGGGACCGTCATATAGATAGACTGGCCGCGGCCCGCGAAAGCACCAAAGACGCCAGCAGTCGTGAAGCTCGGGCGAAGCGCGCTGCTTCAAGGCTGCTGACGGCATCGGCCGTGACGCCGATCCAAAGACGGAGTTGGGCTCCCCGCAGCGCGCGCTGGGCCTCCAGGGCGCCATTGTGCCGCATCCGGCGCACGACGACTTCCAGACGCTTACACCGCGCATCACTGCCGATTCTTCCCATGGTGTAAGGCCGAGCAGCGCTACCATGTTGGTGACCCGGCACCGCCGTGGAAGAGCCATGCGCGCCATCGCAAGATGAAGGGTTCGCACGCCACCAAGCGCTGGTGAAAAATGGCATGCGTACCACTGGTCGTGATGGAGCCCTTCTAACATAGTTAGATGTCGGCGCCGCCACGCATCCACGAGGCCGTCGCCGCCGCCACGCCATTTGCTTTGGCGCCGCACAACCGTCCTCATCTCCCTGCGCGCCAGCGAGCTCAACGAAAGTGGAGGGCCACCATCCGAGCCTCGCTGTTGTCGCAAACAAATACGATCCGCGATCGAGGGGCCCTTGGTCGACGCCCACCGAGCCACCACATGCAGGCGCTGAGGACCGGGGAGCTGCAACCATGGTGCACTTCTCCTCCGCCAGCCAGCCGCTGGCGCTGCCTGTCAGCGCGACGACACTTGTGATAACATATCCATAGCGCCATCCCGATCCGCGACCTCCGCGACCAGCGCCAGTCCTTCGGGAGCGAACTTCCGAAGACGCCGAACCACCGCCGAGCTACCGACGCTAAATGCACCGCGAGTTCGCATAAGCGGCAGGACCTCGCTTATGGACCACCCGCACGGGCCCCGCGGCCTACCTACGAGGTGGGTTGCCCGCTTTTTACCCATGAGCCGAGGCGCTTCCAATGGCCGCCCCACCACACGCTCAAGCCCGGCGTCGGCGAGAAGTACACCGTCAAGACCCATCCGCCCGGAAGTTCCTCAAAGATCTACACCATCGCTGGCGCAAGTCAGCCGGGCTCGCGACGGCAAGGTGCTTGCCAATCGCTTCACCGCACTCAAGCCCAATGATGTTCGGTTGATGCACTTGTCGGGCGGATTCCATTTCTTCTGGTCGATCTATGCCATGAGTTCATTGGCGCCCACAGAGGCCACCAAGCTCATGGCCAGGCCAAGGATCTCGCATATCATTCCCCGTATGAAGGGGAGACCCTCGCGAAGTACATCCAGAGATTCACCGGTGCAAGATAAACATCCCCGACGCTCATCCTGGCCGCCAGGATTAGCGCTGCTCCACCGCAATACGCGAATCGCAAGATGCGCGAGGAGCTGGCGATGACCAAGGTTATGATGTGGCCGAGCTTTCTACGCCGTAGGTGCGCCGAAGAGGGAAGGAAGTACCCGCCATGAAGACGCCGCGCGAAAACCGACTCTACCGATGAAGACGGCACCACCCCGATGAGAAGAAGAGCCGCACGCCGCAACAGAACGAAAGGCAAGGCCGCGGCTTATTGAAGGATTTGACGATACCGTGCCGGATAAGAAGGTCAAGGCGACGCCGGGCAAGGAGATTGCCGGGTAAGCCGCCGCCGAGCTCCCTCGGGCGGCTACCGACAAGCCGTGAAGCTCCGCAAGCAATAATGCAAGATCCACCGCACTAAGGGCCACGACCTCCGTAATCGCCGACAAGTCGAAAGCTTGCTTGCCGAGAAGCAAAAGGCTGAGTACGAAAGGCGGACAAGGAGAAGGACCAGACGGTGCCGAGGGATCTCGACAAGAAGCGCGGACGGCCAAGGAGGCCACCCCGGCAAGGACAACCAGAAGAGAGGCCTCCACCGCCTGGGCCGCGGATAAGAAACAAGAAGACGACGATCACGACGAGGACGACGAGTCCGGGTGAGCAAGGGTTCTAGAAGGCTACGGAGGCCATGTGCGCGCCGATGATGCGTGCTCGCTGCATACCTCTCACCAACCAGCTCAAGTAGTGGGCGCGGAGATTACAAAGAGAGCAGAGCCGCTGCTCGATGCTCGGCCGCTAAAGTGGTCCAGAAAGACGCCTCATCTTTGACGCCAGGATCACACCCCGACCGCACTATCGCGGTCGGGTGTTTGCCATTGTTGGTCTCGCCAACGATATGCAACCTCATGGTGAACAAGATGTTGGTTGACGGCAGGGGGCCGGCTCTGAACTTGATCTTACCGTCGCGGATCAAAAGGTTGCAATCCCGATGGAGACCTCGAGGAAACATGCACGCTTCAAGGGTCAACTGGGAGGAGCCAGTCAAGGGAAAGGTCACACTGCCTGTGACATTTGGAGGAGAGTTGAACTACAGATGGAGAGGATCGTTTTCGACGTGGCCGAGATCCCCTTGCCCTCACAACAGATCTCGGCCGCCCGGCACTCAGCCAAGTTCATTGTATGGCCACACTATGCCTACAACATGCTAAAGATGCCCTGTGTCGTTGACCATCATCTCCGCCCCTCCGACAAGAAGGACACATCGATCTCGTGAGACCAACTTCTATCGAAGCAAGCGCTTGCGCCACTGCTGCCAAGGCACCTACTCCCGCCACTGGCGTCCGGGAGGGAAGAAGGAGCCGGCAAGACCTCTCGCACTCCACTCCGCAAGCGATCTCCTGGAGTGTTATGCTACCGCTGAGGACGCGGCGAGAGCTCTACCGACAAGAGCAAGAGATCCAGAGCTGAGCCGCCCAGACCAAGAAGGTGCTCGCCGGGAGGATGGCACGGAGGGGCCTTCATCATAGGCTCCACCGACAGAATAGGAAGGCGCCTCATCACCTTCCTCAAGGGAAAATGTCGACGGTTTGCATGGCAAGCGTCCGACATCCCCGTGTTCCTGTGGGAGGTGATTGAGCACCCACTAGCTTGGGCCGCCTTCACTGCTGGCCGCACAAGCAGAAGGTCGAAGCATGCCTCGAAAGGCAGGATTTCATCACAGAGGAGATCAGGAAGTTGGAAGCGGCAGGTTTGGTGAGAGGGTGCTCCACCCGACGTGGTGGCTGTCCGTAGTGGTGCGCATAGGTAATGGGAAGTGGAGGTTGTGTAACTGATTACACGATATTAATAAGGCCTGTCCTAAGGACCCTTCCTGCTGCCGCCAAGATCGACCAGAGATTATTGACTCCACACCCGGGTGTGATCTGTTATCATTCCTCGACGCCACTCAAAGCTACCACCAAATCTTCATGACAAGAGAGGATGAAGAGAAGACAACATTCATCACCCCATGTGTAACGATTGCTTTTTACTTGATGCCTTCGGGTGAAGAGGTGCTGGCTCAACGCTTGGTAGAGTACCAAATTGGTTTTGAACCTCAGCCCATAGAAATATGGAGGCCTACATGGATGACATAGTGGTCAAAACCAAGGACGGGCCAACTCTTGTGCAAGATCCTGAAGAGACATTTGCTAACCTGCGCAAGATGAACCCTCAAGTTGAACCCCGAGAAGTGCATCTTCGGGCGCTTCGTCCGCAAGCTTCTCGGTTCTTTGTGTCACAGCAGGATCGAGGCAAACCCGCATAAGATCAAGGCTATTGAGCAGATCGAGGCGCCTGCCGGATCAAGGATGTGCGCTGCTCACCGTTGCGCTGTCGCCATGAGCCGATTCATCTCCAAGTCCGGCTGAAGGCTGCTTTTCCTTCTTCAAAATCTTGAAGAAGGCAGTGCCCAATGGAGGGACCTTGCCGAGGCAGCACTTCAGATCTCAAGAAATACCTTTCTCCAAAGCACATCAAGTTGCGCTTTAAACCACAAGAGCCATTGTTGTCAGTATCTCGGCGGCGACGAATCAAGTGGGGCTACGACTGGGGCACAGAGGGAGGTCGACAAGGAGGCAGCAATGGCGGCAGAACCAGCGGATGGCAAGCTAAAGATTCACTGCAGGCCTCGGTGCCGACAAGGCGAGGCCCCGCAGTAGTCTCGTGCCACCAAGGCAATGCCCGACATACGAAAGTGAAGTGGTGCTAAAGAACAAGATGATGCAAAGACTGGTTTATTTTTTTCAGCCCTCCTGCAGGGGCTAGGTCGAGGTATTCCGTGGTGCAAAAATTGCTCTTCGCCTCCTTATGGCCCTCGAGAAGAAGTCATACAACTTCTGTGCCCACGAGATCACCGTTGCCACCCGGCCCCACAGTAACGGATAACGACAACCCGAACGCAAACTGTAAGGATTGTGGAATGGGCCTGGAGCTGTCAAGCTTCGCTTAAAGTTTGAAAGTACCGGCTACCAGAGCAGTAGTCTTGGCGGAGTTCATTGCGAATGGACCCTCGACGCTCGATTTAAGAAATCCAGAGACCACTCTCCCGCAAGCGGAAGCGTACGCGATCGATCATGTACTTTGATGGGGCCTCGCAGAAGTCATAGTTTGCCGGTGTTGCTCGTCAGACTCCACCGGAGAACACCTCAAGTAGGTGATCTAGATGCACTTCCTCAGGGAGATGTCCACCAACAACACCGCTGGGTACGAGGGGATTGCTTGCCGTCTCAGATCACGGCAAACCTCGTGGTTAAGAAGCTCATCGTCAGGTGACTCGCAATCGTTGTCGTGCAGGTCAACAAGGATTATCAGAGCCCATTGATGGAAGCTTACGAGATGAGGTGAGGAAATCGAGGAACGCTTTGACGGTATCCAAAGGAGTATCGCCCCGAGCCGGAGAAATCGACATCGGCCGACACATCAAAGTGTGCCGATCTGCTACCTATGGAACCAGTACCTTTTTTTCTCCGTTAACTCAACCATCCGTCGAACCATCAATGGGGCAGAGCAAGCAGAGAAAATCAGGTCCCGGCAAGTACTTTTCCTACCGAAAGCCTCTCGCTGCTGCCAAGAAGGGTGCCGCCGATGCCGAGCTCGCCCTATCTCGGGCACCGGCAAAAGGCCAAGCCCCGCCAGAGTGACAACCGCCTCCCATGGTGGAAGAGATGCCTTTGGTCTCTTGGCTGCCGAGCCCTGTGTTCGCATGGACGCAATATACCGTCCAATTCTCCAAACATGGGAGCTTCTAAGGAGCAGGAAGAAGCGGATAAAGTAACCTGCCGGTCCGCCTGCATCCAGTTCGCCGATGACGTCCCGACACGGAGAAGGCCGAACGGTGTGAAGCTGCAAGTGCATCTCTCCGGGGAAGGACTAGAGTTGTTAAGGAGATACATGGAGGCATATGTGGCTCCTACATAGGGGAGTCGAGGGCCCTTGCCGAAGGCGCCCGCAAGAAGGTTTCTTTCTCGCCCACCACCTCCAGATGCATTTACACTAGTAACCAAGTGTGAAGCGTGCAGTTCCATTCAAAGAAGCTTCATCAACCAGCCCAACCACTTCAAACAATCCCTCTCCCCGCCATATTCTCGTCCTGGGGCTCGAGAGCATCAGGTTCTTTCCCCCACGCCGTTTGGGGCTTTGAGTACTTGTATGTTGCAATCCATAAGTTCACAAAGTGGCCTGAGAGGTGGAAGCAAAGGAGGAAGGTGACCGCCAATGCAAGTTCTTCTAAGGATCTGGTCCGCCGCTTTGTGTGCCAAACAGAGCTATCACCGACAACCAAGACACGCTCACAAGCCACACTTCGCAAGACATCCAAGACCCGCAAGAAGGTTCATTTGCTCGCGGGCACATCCACGCAGCAACGCCAAGCGGAGAGGGAAAATGTGAAGTGTTGCGCAGAACGAAGACTTGACAAGCTGCACAAGAGCGAAGGCGCTGTTGATGAGTTGCCGCTGCTTCTGGTCGCATCGACGACGCCAATCGAGCCACCGCCGACACCTTGCTCCTCGCATACGGGCGTATAGCTTTCCCACTAAACTCATATACGGGTCACCTCGAGTGCTCGATTATGATGAGCTTGAGCAAGAGCCGTTCCGCCAAGATGACGCGACGCCCTTGAGGAAGATCGCTTTTGGGCGGTCAGGAGAGCTGCACGCTACGAAGAAGCCTTGCGCCGCTACCATAGCCTCAAGGTTCATGCCCGGTTTGAGGAAGGCGACTTTTGTTCTTCGCACGCTTAGTCAGCCAAGAATTCCAACAAGTTGACGCCAAGTGGGAAGGCCCTTATCGGGTAATACGAGTCACTGTGCCCGGCGCAGTCTGCTCGAGACCAAGATGCCGCCCCAGTGAGCAAACCTAGAACATCGAGCATCTTCGCAAGTTTTACCCATAAGGCGCGGGTTGTCTAGCCTCCCAAGCAAGCCACCTTGTACAAGCTTTTGCAAGGTATGTGACCTTGGTACAAAGCCAAAGAGACCCCGAGCACAATAAATGCTGCCCTAAGTTATAAGCATGCATGCTAGGTCGAAGTCCCTTCCTTGGTTAGGGTTGATAGTGCTTAGCGGCGATCAACCCAGCCTAGAGAGGTCGAAAGTGTGCTCATCTGCTCTTTTCGGCCCTCCTTGGTTCTGCAGGCACATGAGCACTTTGCCACCTGAAAAAGGAGATGGACCGACGCTCAATTCCCCGCAAACCAGAGTTGCGGGCTGTGCACAAGGATCCAACCGCGCAAGATTGCCAGGCTGCAGATCCGTATAAGTCTTTATCCTCTCGTCATGCATTTCGAACCGGATCGGGGTATGTGAAACCTTGTTTTTATCTTCTAGGTTGCCGCTCCTTTTCCTATACCTAAGGATTATTTCGGTCCGGATTTGGCCGTAGCCATGGCTAAGGAGGTGGGACGGAGTTCAAGCCCATTTCACCCCCGCCTTCCGCCAAGAGCGCGAGAACGGTCCAAAGTTGGGAGGGGGGACGGCAAGGCCTGTCGGGTAAAACGCTATCTTAAACAATAACAAGGATTCACTCGCGATTTACCGCGAATCTAAAACCCGCAAGCATCCCTTTTTCATTAAAAACATCCCATATGTATAGTTCAGGCGAGATGAAAAACATGAGCAAGGGATTACAAGTTTTGAATTTAACAAAGGCCCGCAGCTACAAACTAAAAAAGAGATAAATGCTCAGAATCCCTTTGTCCCTCTCCTCGAGGCAGGTCAAGGAGGCGAAGGGGCAAAAGGG
The DNA here is from genome assembly GCA_021605205.1 of Aegilops longissima. NCBI lineage: Eukaryota > Viridiplantae > Streptophyta > Magnoliopsida > Poales > Poaceae > Aegilops > Aegilops longissima. The sequence continues at coordinate 1,050 of JAHIAM010009641.1, read as the reverse complement.
CAAGCTACGAGCAGCGTAAAAGCACCAAGAGAACACTCGGCTGCCCACGGGCGGGCCGGTGATGACGGTGCCGGGAAAGGAGCCGAAGACGGCGGCAGGATCGTAATACGCGATGAAGGCGCTGCACCAAGATACTGGAGTTGACGGCCTTGCCGCCGCCTCTTCCTCTTCCGCGAACTCCCGACGCCAAATTACCAAGAAGACGGCCCCGAAGTTCAAGGAGCTGGGCCCGCCCGTAAACCTCTCGAGGAGCACGCAGATGCTATCTGCCGGGCAAGATTCGGCCAGCGCTGGGCGCTCGACACCTAGTCGGACTCACCCACGCTTATCCGGGCCTGTCCTCTCATCACTTTCTCGAGGAAGAGCTTCCATCGTTAGAATTTCCATCGGAGGAGTTTCCACGCAGCACTTCAAAGTAGTCCTTAACTCTCCAAGATCTTGACGAGAGTAGGCCGCCTCCATTAATTTGAAGTAGACGAGCCCCGCCAGCCAGTCAGGATGCGAGCTAACGCCTTCCACCCACGACGGAGGTACATGACGATGAGCTGAAGTCGACGCCGAATTGCTGCGTTCTCGCTCCCGCAACCCTCATGTGCAACTGAGGATTGGGGCCGATCACGCCCATCTCTCGAGAAAACGGGCGGAAGACGAAGACGGCATGCGGAGGTTTCAACAAATCGATGAAGAACTCGCAGGCTGGTCTCCAACATGGCCTTCCATCGAAAGGCATCATTGGCGGGCGGCCGGGCGTCACCTGGCCCTCTTCCCCGAGCATCGCGACTTCTGCCCCAAGCCTCGCCACTCGCCTTTCTCCCCCTCCTCGTGGGTCGGCTCCACCACCGTGGACTCAGGAGGAGGAGGACTGCTGTTGGAGCAGCCGAGCCCGCCGCCACCGCCGAGCGACTCGTGATTCCTTTCTCCATGGCGAGAAGAGGAGATAGATGATGAAGAGTGCGCGGATGCCATCTCTACCCTCCCTTATAAGGGCCTCGCCATCTTGAGCAATCCTGTACGGTAACCATCGGCGAACACACGCCCACGCCCCTCTTT
>JAHIAM010009640.1:0-20161 GCA_021605205.1 Aegilops longissima | reverse complement strand
AAATGCTAAACATCTTGCCATGCATGGTACCTCAACATCAAAGATCAATCTTGCATTGAAGGCCAAGCCATGTATGTGAAGAAGAGAAAAGTGAAGAAGAAGAAGATGATGATGAATATGGTGATGATATTGATCTATGAGAGCCCTTCATACGAAGACATTGCCCTCTCTTGTCAAGAAGTTTAGCGGGAAAGTTCAAGGAAGATTCCGTAAGAAGAAAGTGAGAAAATGCTACAACTGTGAAGAACCAACCACTTCTCAAATGATTGCCCTTATGAGAAGAGAGAAGATAAACCAAGGTTTCCAAGACCTTCCCAAGAAGAAGTTGCAAACCTTTGAACTCCAAGCTCAAGAAGAGAGATGGAAAGCAATGGTTGCTCATGAAGAATCCGATCCGGATGATGTTAGTGGTATTGCCGGAGTTGCTCAAGATTCTCAAAACACCTTGAGGATAGTCAACAAGAGTGGTGATGTTGTCACCTACAACTATATGAAAGACTACAAGGGCAATGCTCACAAGTGCCTAATGGCAGAGGTCGTGGTAGAAGACGGAGAGGTCCAAAACTCTCTTGACAAGTTCAAGGTAAACCCATGGTCAAACCCTCCTCTTTTCACTCCTACTCCTTGTGATGAGTATCTTGATGCGGAGGATAATTATGATGATTGTCGGTGTCAAAACCGGCGGATCTCGGGTAGGGGGTCCCGAACTGTGCATCTAGGCGGATGGTAACAGGAGACAAGGGACACGATAGTTTTTACCTAGTGTTCGGGCCCTTCTCGATGGATGTAAAACCCTACTCTCGCTTGATTAATATTGACTTATATGGGTAGTACAAGAGTAGATCTACCACGAGATCAGAGAGGCTAAACCCTAGAAGCTAGCCTATGGTATGATTGTTGTTCGTCCCCACGGACTAAAAACCCTCCGCTATATATAGGCAACCGGATAGGGGTTAGGGTTACACAGAGTCGGTTACATCGGGTAGGAGATCTACACATCTCAGACGCCAAGCTTGCCTTCCACGCCAAGGAAAGTCCCATCCGGACACCTGGACTAAGTCTTCAATCTTGTATCTTCATAGTCCGTGAGTCCGCCAAAGATTGATAGTTCAGCTGTCCGACACTCCCTAGTCCAGACTCCTCGTGAGCTCCCCTAACCAAAGCTTCAATGACGCATTTAGTCCGGAGTGCATATTGTCTTCGGCATTGCAAGGAGGGTTCCTCCTCCGGTACTTCATAGAAGATTTTGAACACAAGGACAGTGTCCGCTCTGCAAAATAATTTCCACATAACACCGTGAGAGAGAATAATATTTACGCTAAAATCAATCACGACGATTCGCGTTGCGCTATCACACCACGGCCAAGTCTTCGTCAATCGCGCATCGTGATCATCAGCCGCTTAGCGAGGCGGTTTCTTTGGCATCGCCTTGTCAAGGCAGAGATCGTGGTCCCCTTATTCCGGATTCTCATCGACACGATTTGGTGACTCCAACCGCTACCATTGATTATGGCGCTTGGGAGATAAGAGAGTTTTACCTGTGCTGGTGGGGGCGCTTAGTTGCGCGTTCATTCATATAAGGATAAGGATCCACCCTTCCACCCACGCCTTCTTCTCCTTTGCTCATCCATTTCTTAAGACTTCAAGCTCCAGCCACCAAGTCCGCACATCTCTCCTCAACCTTCTAGTCATTTCCGAAGCGGAGGCAAGTGGATGGCCTCCTCCGTCATGGAGGGGCACATCACAAGGCTGTGGAGGTCAATACTTGTCCGGGCGACATCACAGTGCGCCGCCCACCAAGGGGCAAGGCTTCATCCCCACCCCCTGTGCCCCATGAGAGGGTGGTGTTCTCACCCACTTCCTCCAAGGACTAGGTTTTCCACTTCACCCATTTGTTCGGGTGCTCATGTTCTACTACGGCCTGGATTTCCATGATCCGCCCCAAACTTCATCCTCAATATCTCGACGCTTATCGTTGCAGGCGAGGGCCTTCCTTCTCGATCCAGCCCCACTTCAGCTTATGGTTGAAGACCTTAGCGCCGGGCAAGATAGTGGGCGCCGGCAAGCGCAGAAAGCGGAGGTGCTATATGGCGTGATGCCCAACGTCACATGGCTTGAGGGCTCCTTCGTGGAGACCATAAAGGTGGCAATCGGGTGGTTCATCACCGAGCCAAGGTGGACTCTGAAATGGGCGGCGGCCCCGAATTCAGATCCGCTCCCCACCCGCCTACATCATGGAAAGAGAAGGGCCTAACGTGGGTGATTCTCAAGAGCTGGCCGGACTCCAAACCTATGTCTCGAACCTCGTGGATAAGAACCTCAAGCTTGTCAACGAGTCCAGGTTATGCTCATCCGCCGGATTCTCCCATGCCAGAACGGGCCTTCAATTTGTGGAGTTTGATCCGCACAGACATCGATTTGAGTCGGCTCTTCGACACTACGCATTTAAGATGCCCGGAAGGTGCTGTCCAGCATGCCAAGCTCCCGCATCCGCTACATCAAGATCGCGGATTCCGCCGCAGCGCCAAGCCGCCGAGGTGTTATTTTTCGCTTATGGGACTCTTTTTCATAGTTTGACTTCTATGCGGATCTAAAGCCCTCAACCTTCTCGGCAGATCGGCAAGAAGACGCCGACAGATTAACTCGTCTCGCCTTTTGCGTAAGACTCCGCCGGACGCCCGCTTGATGGGGCTGTTGGAGTCCGGCACCTCACGCTAGTTTGAGAAGAAGGCCAAGAAGGAGACCACGGAACTCGAGGAGCTCCCAGCACAAAAGTGTCACGACTAAATGTAATCCTCTCCCGAGGAGGAGGAAAGAGTTCCCTCAGCGGGGAGGGGAAGAAAAGGAAAGTCAGCCCGATCGGGAGGCCGGAGGGTCCAAGAAGGGAAGAACCTTCCCTCGACGCCTCCACCAACACCGACGACGGCGAGGAGGAGTGGCCCCGAGGGCCAAGCCTCGGCGAGATCGTGGTGTCCTGGATACCCATGGTTTTTTTCTTTTATTTATCGCATAGTGTTCTCTAATGCCGAACAATCATGCAGCCCGCCTAAGGGCTTAGCTTGCCGCCACGCTGGCGGGTCCTCAGATTCTGGCTCAGGGCGGAGAGCACTTCTTCCGCCGCCTTTCTTGCTACCGACGACGTTGAGGTGCGGCCCCAAGGGGGGCCCTGGTCAAGAGGAAGTGGCGCAGGAGGCGGCACAAGGCAGCTCTCCCCGACTCCAGCGCGAGGGGAGCAAGACCCTCAGTGGATCTAAGCCCGACCCTTGTCCGACTCACATATCGTAACTCTTCAGCGGTTCCAAGTCCCAGCATGCCCTTCTTAAGAAGGGTAAGACGCCGTGTCCTTCGGCCCAACCGAGGCACCTGGACAGCATCGGAGGCGCTAACAGCGCCCATCGAGGAGCAACCGCACCGCTATGAGTGCGGTGATCAGTAAGTTCAGTTCCGCCAAGAGCTGGCCGATCAAGCCTCGCAATAGCCTTCTAACAAAGCTTTGAGGTAAGTTTTCAATATATGCAAGAAGATTACCGATAGACATGAGAGTTTCGATGCTTAGTTCGGTGTTCGGAGAGAAAAGCCGACTAAGGATCTAAAAAGATATACGCAGGAGTCTAATATAATTATGTCAATATGGGAATGCATGCCTCCGGCCGACCTCTCGCCACACCGATCATGGAGGTCAATGCTTTAAAGGAGAGCCTCGAGCGGTCCGAGAATGAGCTCGGCCGAGCCAAGAAGCAAGCTTCGAGGACAAGGAAGGTAAGTAGTACCTTCTAAAGTAATACCTTATAAAAAGGAGTTGGTTACAAAAAAGACAGAATAACATGGGTATTGTAGGGCCATTTAACGAGGTGGCACCTAAAGGAAGGTGTGACGCAGCTAAAAACAAAGCAGCGATGGAGCGCACTCCGAGCGAGAGAGAAGGGGAGGCGAGCTCATGGAGGGTAACGACTAAGAGCTCCTGTGCTCGTGAAAAAACACGAGGGTTTGGAGCGTGACTCAAGACCCGAGTCCGAGCTTGCCTCGCCTCTTGAGAGTGCCAAAGCCGCTTAAGGCCAGTTTCCAAAAATCCTTCAGAAATTGAGGCGGCGAAGAAGATAGCAAGCGTAAGGCATTCTTTATGCAAAGCACGAATGTAAAAGCCAATTATCTGTTACTACATTCAAATCGATTTCCAGAGCCATCGCAGATCTGCCCCGCAGGTATCCGGCGCCGCCGCTCTACCAAGCCAAGAGGGAGCTCGACGGAGAAGGTGTTTTGGTCTGCATGATGTCGAGGCTTAACATCCGTGCCCTTGAGCGACCAACCAAGTAATTAGTCGAAGCCCATTAAGGTCGCCGAACAGGCCATGAAGGGCCTTATAGCTCGGCCAGGCTAAATGAGGTCATGCCCGAGCTATTTCGGCTAGTGCAGCTGGCCGGTGGATTGCCCGTGGATCAAGTCATCAAGCGCCTCCGCTCAGATGAAGGTGCTCGAGGGCCCTTGCCCGCGTTAAGGTGCACCGGGCAAGCTGGATGGTGAGAAGCTTGTGAAGGATGGACCACCAGCGGCAAGGAGCATGGCAAGCCCGAAATGTATTATGAGGGCGCTCTGAGGGTGCCCTACCGAGCAGCGGGTGAATGCTCCAAAGATGTAATTTTTGAATAGACTCGCATTTGTTATCCCGTATGCTGAAAAACTTGTTCATATGCGCTAAGCAACGCCAGTGAATTTAAAATATTACCTTCTCGTAGGTCTGCTTATCAAATCTGAGAGATGGCAAGTCGTTGGCTTCAGCCCCCATGCCACGTAATGCCGGGTGTTCGGGATAAACTTGAGCGCCTTGTTCCCATTCTTGGTCCTACGAGGGATGCGCCAACGAAAGAACCAAGCAACCGGACTTATAGTGCTTGAACACTCACTTAGCCATAGAATTCTATAATTTTAAATTTTTGCGGCCCTTAGTATTCGGAAGATCGAAGTTCGGGCGCTATCCACGCCTTGGGCCTGGACAATGTTTCTCCTCGCCTAAGCGCATAAGTCTTTAGGGACCCAAAACCTCTCTAACAGCTGCACCAGCTCTCGCTTTATCATCATGGTCAGTTTTAGCTTTCCACCGAGGTGCTCAACCCAGCCAACCGGGCACAATCGCAGTGGTTCTCCCAAAGGCTACCTTAGCCGATATATAATGGAACGTAAGGTACCAAAACATGGGAGCCGCAAACCCAACTATTGACCCAAGACATGATTCGGAGCCGATGCATATAATGCTATAAGTTCGGGTGCCGACTTGTGAAAGTGTTCGGACTTATCACACCATTCTCAGGGGTACTTAAGCCTCGGTGTATTGGCCGCACTAAAGTGTACGGGTGCAACATGTCATAGATGAACATATATGGAAAATGGGAATGTAATAATAAGCTAAGCTATGTATTGTTTATTCAAAAAATACTGCAATGAAAGCAAACGATACAAATAGTGCAGAGGGCAAGGGATGGGACTATTTAACATGTCCCTCCAGGGTAAGTCAAGCGGTGGTATGTAAAACATGTATAATGCTCGTAGTAGAGACCACCCGACACTGACGTAGCTTTTGCTTTCCTGGTTGCAGTACGTGGAGTTCGCAATTCTATTGCCGGACAGGGCTTCGGAGGACGGAGTCCTGAAAGTAAGAGAAAGGAAGAAAAAAAAGAATGACACAATCGGAGCCCCGTGCGGTTGAGCCGCACTGGCGCAGCCGTGGTCGTGCCCCTCCCCTTATGCCCATGGTATCTCCAGAGCGTAGTTATGTACGCTAGAGTATCGGCTTCGCGATTTCGCGAGGGCTGGGGTTAACCCGATTGCTACGCTTTGCTCGGATCGTACCAGCGGTCTTATGTAGGGTCACCCCGCCAGCCACGGTGTCCCGGACGCTTAATGGCCGGACTCGAGAATTGCCTTTAAGAGGTTGCTTTTGCACTACCGCCGTTAGGTCGGGCTTGTGATGCCTCTCCATTCGAGAGAGCGCCGTGTTTCCATTGATCGTAATTATTCTCGAGGGTGTAACATCCCAAATTTCCTATTTGGAATGTTTTACAATTATAGCTACATCTATGCATTTTGTTTGAATTTGAGTGGCATTTGAAGTTTCGTAAGTTTTTGGAGTTGTTGAATTTGAATTCAAAGTTTGGCAGTTGAAATTTATTTCAAACCAATGCCCCATAATACTTGAGACAAAGTATGAGAGGAGTAAACATGACACTCCAAAATGTCAAGAAAACATTGCCAAATAGTTTGAAATTCAAATTTGAGTTTTATTTGGAATTTTAGAAAATGATTTTTTTATAAAGTTTGATTTTGCCCTCGAAAATGTTCAAATTATAGGAATATTCCTCTGATCATTTTGATATATATTTGTCCTATATAAAATATTTATATTTATTATGTTTTTTCTCTCTAAATTCAAAAAAAGGAAAAGGACCCAAAGGCCAGCCAGCTCACCTTCTAGCCCAACCAACAATACCGCTCCACCAAAAGAACACCAGCCTGGCCCAATTAACTGGTCGAGCTGCCCACGCCGAGCTGACTAAGCCCCTGCACGAACGGCTTCCCTCACCGTCGCTCACCGAGCTCCCTCGCCTTCACTCACTGACGCCTGCCCCACCCTCCTTCTTCCTCGCCTAAGTCACCACACACACGCCGAACCCCGAGATCCCGGATCTCATCCCGATCCTCTCCTCCCGCCCCAAGTCAGGCCTCCCCTTATAAATACCCTCGACCCCTGCTTTCTCCGCCTCACCGACCCTTCTCTCGCCTCGCAATAGCCCGCCGGAGTCCGAGTGCGCCACGCCATTAGCCCTCGCCTGACCGCCCGCCACCTCGAGCTCGCCCGACTACACCCTCGAAGTTCTCGCCACGCCAGCACTCGGCTGATTCTCTCCGCCGTCAGGCCTCGACCACCGAGCCACTGAACTGCTGCCGCCCGAGCTGCTGCATGTCGCTCGCCACGGTGAGTCGCTGACTCTCCGCCGTCTGACCGATTGACAACAGATTAGATCTCTCAAGGGGTAGGTTTATTTCAAATAAACCGTTAGTTCCGGTTTTGGTAAGGTTTAGTTGGACCGCCGACTCTGCTTAAAACCATGTGCGCTTTTTAGTTAAATTACGCCTGTAGGCGCTAGATAGGCCCATTAGCCCGTTTTCTTTTTAGTAATATTTTTTCGTTTCTGTTTTTAACAGAATAGTTTCAGTTTTGTAAAATTCATATCTTTTTAATCTACTTAATATTTTAAGTGATTCTTTTTTGTTGGTTTGCAAATTTCTTGTAGTTTCTGTAGAAAATATAATTAGTCATGTAAAATTATTTAAAATTGCTTTATTTTAGATTTAGACAGAATAGTAATTTGCTATAAAATGAGTTAGGAATATTTTTTAATGATTCTTTTTGTCACAACTTTGTTTTGACATTGCTAACCGTAGGAATTTATTTGGGCATTTTAGAAATTAATAAAAAATAGTTTTAATCAGAATCATGTTATTCTTAATTATTTAACTAGCTACTGTTTTCCTATTGTTTTACTTAGCAAATAAATTTATTTTTCATGAGAGATAGTTTATTCTAGGTTAGTTTCTGAACTTTAGAGCATGAACTTTTATTTATAATAAATAAAACTTTTTATTTTATTTTCTCTTGCTAGGATTGTTTTAGGCCTAATAGAAGTTTTATAATAGCTTTTAAGGTGATTCTTTTGCTACTAGTTGCTTGATGATTTCTTTCGTTTAATTAGCAAAAACCCATGCTTAGGTTCTCGTTAAGAAAATTTTTGTTATGCAAAACTATTTCATGGTTGTTGTTTGATGTGGCAAAAGCATTGATTTGGATTTCTTCTAACTTTCTTGGGTTTTGGTTCCATTGCTTTGTGTGTTATGTTAGCATGCTATTATGTTAAGTGATCATATGCTTATTATGATTGTTGTTGCCTCGTAGAATTTCCGGAGTGCTAAGCTTGCTACCATTTAGTCCCTTAGCTTCAAGATCGCCAAGAAGGCAAGTCATTGATCATATTTCTTTACTATGCCTATGATTTTATTGCATTAGAATTAAACTTCCCACCATGCATGCAGAGGGTGAAATTTGAAGTTATGTTCTTGAGTAGCATCATGAGGTAGGATGAACCAATTCCCTTTGTTACCATGACCCGGACTAAGTAGTTTATTATTGCTATGCTCAGAGACGGGTTGGTTGAGTGAATTCAAGGAGATGTGAGAGTCAAGATGAGGACAACCCCATGAACTTCAAGCTCAAGATGGACTTCAAATTCACTCATCGGGTGGAGGATTTGTTGACGGCACCTGGAGAACCCAAAGGTTGGCCGGATGCATGGAGAAGTGCCATGACATCTTGGCGGAAAGCTTCACCCAGCCACGAAGATACGGATGTATACCCCATTGACCGGAAGCTTACTCTGCTGCAGCCGCAAGCCATTATGGGCTCGCTTGGTCAACCCTAGTTGTGACTCCGCCCGACGGTGCATACGAGATGTAGAAGAACGGTAGGATTGATGGGTACCGAAGCAGCCAAGAACTCTTCTGAAGACCCTTGTTTCGTTTGGCCCCTGCCTTCAAACACCATGAAGTGCTAAGACTTAAAAGGAGGGAACGATTCTTATGGGTAAAGTGCGAAAACCTGCGCAGCAGAAAAGATCTAAATGATTAGCCGTGTCCCTCGTTACTTACAATTTGAGCCTCGAACTTGGAAGTATTTCGAAATCTCAACACTAAAATTAATAAATTAATTGAGGGGATTATTTAATAATTGGGAATGAGACATTGGTTGGTGGAACTATCTCAATAACTACCAACAATTTTGTAGTAATTTCAAACAAGCCCTTATTGTAGGGGAAAACCTTTGCAAAACATTGAAACTTAGAGCCCCACAGCCAGATTGTATATAGTGTTAGTAATTCTTATTGTTATTGTCTCTTCATGACTTGCCAAAGATATTCAAAATGCTGATTCTACACGGCTGCAACGCCTTATGTTGCAGAGGATTATTCCGATCAGGAGTGAGGCTACGCCCTGCGGGCTTAGCGATTGCCCTTTGGAGTCGGATGGACTGCTTATTCTTCTACGCCTCAGCAGCCTTTACTTAGTTTATTTCTTGATGAGTTACCTTCTACCGAATTTATTCTATTGTAATAAAGACTCGATATGAGAATCGTAATAAATTCAGGTGTGATTGAACTTTGATTATTTCATCAATGTACCGTGAGTGCCAAGATGATCTTGGGATGGTACACATACGTAGACTTGACCGATTTTGGGTCGGGTCGCCACAAGAGGGCCTCGCATCTTGAGCTTGAGATATATGAGAGGCAGCACCGCATTGAACTTTTGCAATGCGGTTCGCCCAAGCAAAGGTATGATAGCCGGCTGAACGGGACTATGTCAAGATTAACTCTTTGCTTCGAAGTTATCCGGGATTCAAGACCACTTCAATGTAACGGAGCCTGCATGCTTGGCCTTTACACCTGGATGACGCCTTTAAAGGTCGCCTTTTGTGGGTTTAATCTTAAGGGTCTATGCCCATTTTATGCGACCGATCCCGGGTAAAGCAGGTTCAGCTGCCGCCGCCATCCATCAGACTCTAGTGAGGTGGAATCCACAATGATTGGGTCAAGAACCAATGCGCGAATCCGCCGTGTCAGGATAATAGTGGTGGTCCTTCGATCAAAAGTGATCGGGCAGAGGACCACGGGTTGAACTTTGGGGCGACCGCTCCATCGTGATATACGCCCCTTAGTGCACGCTTCCGCCCTTTTGGGTATGTGGGTTGCGATATCATGTTCACCGTCCCGACTTGTGGGGAAAGCCTTCTGTCCTCTATTGTTCAGGCGCCGGGCTCTTCCTCGCCATTGCTATGCAGCCCCTTGTCATTGAGTTCGTGATTTAACTTGCTCGCTCGCTTGAACACCCAACAACTCGCTGGTGGTTGGCTGGTTCTTCGGGTGCCGTATCCGCACAAGCGATCGAGTATTCGGTCCAAGTTGACGGCCCCGGTATTTCTTTGAATGGCTTCTTCCACTGACCGGGTTTAGAGCTTCCGAATCCGCATTTATCGTCAGATCTTCAAAGATTGTCAACCTAACGCGGGCGCTTATTCTTGTATGCGACGCGACCGCCATTGTTGTCCTTGGTATCCGAACTACCAGGTGTTTGGCCGTTGTTGCTTCGAGCTAGCTAGTTGTCCTCTCCGCCGCAGTTGGGTCATGAGTGATGTGAGGGCTGCCATGGATTTCGCTTTTCCTCGCCCTAGGTGCCGCAAGCCACTCGTCATGGATGTTATGTTTGAAGGCTGCAAGGGCCTCTTGATCCGGACAGTCAACGATTTGATTTTTCTTGGTTAAGAACCGTGTCCAGAATTGTCTCGCCGATTCTATCCGGCTGCTGAATTATATGGCTAAGGTCATCGGGCGTCTGGTGGTCGTACATATGTGCTCCCCGGAAGTTATCGAGGAATGCGGTTTCCGTGTCTCCCAACAACCAATTGATTCTCGCCGCAAGTTGTTGAGCCAATGCCTAGCTGGTCCTTTAAGCTTGAGTGGGGAGGTGTTGGGGAACGCTGCAGAAAATTAAAATTTTCCCACGGTTTCACCTAGATCCATCTATGAGTTCATCTAAGCAACGAGTCAAGGGAGTGAGTTTGCATCTACATACCACTTGTAGATCGCAGACGAAGCTTTCGAGGGAGCGTGATGATGGAGTCGTACTCGACGTGATTCAGATCACCGATGACCAAGTGTCTGAACGGACAGCACCTCTGCTCAACACACGTATGGTACGGGTGACGCCTCCTCCGCCTTGATCCAGCAAGGAGGAAGGAGAGGTTGAGGAAGACAGCTCCACCGAAGCACGACGGGCGTGATGATGGTGGAGAAGCAAGATTCGGCAGGCTTCTCGCCGAGCACACAACGGAGGAGGAGAGGTGTTGGGAGGGGAGGCTGCGCCTTGGCTTGTGGTGTGCGGCTGCCCTCCCCTCACCCCTCTATTTATAGGGGAAGGGAGGGGTCGCCCTCTAGATGGCATCTAGAGGGGCGGCGGTTAAGGGAGGGGCTTGCCCCTGAAGCAAGGGGGCGCCTAGGGTTCCCCAAACCCTAGGCGATGGGCCCAAGGGGGGGGGCGCCCACCACACAGGCTGGCTGCTATCCCCACGCAGCCCAGTGCCCCCCTGAGGGGTGGCCCTCGTGGACCTCCTCCGAACCCTTCCGGGCCCCTAGATAATACCGCACGCCCTCAAACTTTCTCCTGTCCATTTGACAACTTCCCATATATAAATCTTTACTCTCGACCTTCCTAACTCCTGTGACGTCCCGGATCTCATCCGGACTCAACAACATTCGTAATCATATACAAGTCTTCCTAATAACCCTAGCGCCACCGAACCTTATGTGTGTAGACCCCACGTTCGGGAGACATGCGCAGACATGACCGACGCTCAGTCAATAACCAACAGCGGATCCGATACCCATGTTGGTTCCTACATGCTCCTCGATGATGTAATCGGATGAACCACGCATGTCGAGGATTCAAGCAACCTCAGATACTATTCCTTTGTCGACGATAGTTACTTGCCCGAGACTCGATCGCCCAGATCCCAATACCTCGCTCAGTCTCGCACGCAAGTCACTTTACTCGCATCAGAATGCATGATCCCGTGACCGCACACTTGGTCACTTTGAGCTCATTATGATGATGCACTACCGAGTGGGCCCAGTGATACCTCTCCGTAATACGGAGTGACAACTCGCCTCTCGATCCGCGTCAACCCAATGACACTTTCGGAGATACCCGTAATGCACCTTTATAGTCACCCAGCACGCCAGACGCTTGGTACACCCAAAGCACTCCTACGGTATCCGGAGTTACACGATCTCATGGTCTAAGGAATAGATAGTTGACATTGAGAAAGCTCTAGCAAAACGAACTACACGATCTTGTGCTATGCTTAGATTGTCTTGTCCATCACATCATCTCCTAATGACGTGATCCCGCTGTCAATGACATCTCGATGTCCATAGTCGAAACCATGACTATCTGCTGACCAACGAGCTAGTCAACTAGAGGCTTACTAGGACGACGTAGTCTATGTATTCACACGCGTATTATGATTTCCTGATAATACAATTATAGCATGAATAAAAGACAATTATCATGAACAAGGAAATATAATAATAATGCTTTTATTATTGCCTCTAGGGCATATTTCCAACAGCTTCCCACTTGCACTAGAGTCAATAATCTAGTTACATTGTGATGAATCAACACCCATAGAGTTCTCGTGTTGATCATGTTTTGCCCAAGGAAGAGGTTTAGTCAACGGATCTGCGACATTCAGATCCGTATGCACTTTACAAATTTCTATGTCTCCATCCTGAACATTTTCACGGATGGAGTTGAAGCGACGCTTGATGTGCCTCGGTCTTCTTGTGAAACCGGGCCTTGGCAAGTGCAATAGCTCCAAGGTTGTCACGTAAGAGTTTGATCGGCCCCGACGCATTGGGTATGACTCCTAGGTCGGTGATGAACTCCTTCATCCAAATTGCTTCATGCGCTGCCTCCCGAGGCTGCCATGTACTCCGCTTCACATGTAGATCCCGCCACGACGCCTCGCTTATACAGCCGCACCACCATCGCTCCACCATTCAACATATACACGATCCGTTTGTGACTTAGAGTCATCTCAGATTCTGGTCAAGCTAGCATCGACGTAACCTTTACGATTTAGCCTCTTCGTCACCTCCATAAACGAGAAACATGTCCTTTGTCCTTTCGTACTTTAGGATATTCTTGATCGCTTGTCCAGTTGTTCCTTGCCTCGATTACTTTGGTACCTTCCTACCAAACTTACGGCAAGGTTTACATCAGGTCTGGTACACAACATGGCATACATAATAGATCCTATGGCTCAAGCATAGGGATGACACTCATCTCTTCTTTATCTTTGTCATGGTCGGGCATTGAGCCGAGCTCAATCTCACACCTTGCAAGACAGTAGCAAGAACCCTTCTTGACTGATCCATTTTGAACTTCTTCAAAATCTTATCAAGGTATGTGCTTTGTGAAAGACCTATGAGGCGCCTCGATCTATCTCTATAGATCTTGATGCCTAATATATAAGCAGCTTCTCCAAGGTCCTTCATTGAAAAACACTTATTCAAGTAGGCCTTAATGTTGTCCAAGAATTCTATATCATTTCCCATCAAAAGTATGTCATCTACATATAATATGAGAAATGCCATGAGCTCTCACTCACTTTCTTGTAAACGCAGGCTTCTCCATAAGTTCATGATAAACCCAAACGCTTTGATCATTTCATCAAAGCGTAATGTTCCAACTCCGAGATGCTTGCACCAGCCCATAAATGGATCATTGAGCTTGCATACTTTGTTAGCATTCTTAGGATCGATAAAACCCTCCGTTGCATCATATACGCTTCTTCCTTAAGATGCCCGCTATGAACGCCGCTTTTGACGCCCATCTGCCATATCTCATAATCATAGTATGCGTAAATTGCTAACATGATTCGGACGGACTTAAGCTTCGCCACGGAGAGAAAGTCTCATCGTAGTCAATCCCTTGAACTTGCCGATAACCCTTAGCGACAAGTCGAGCTTTATAGATGGTGACATTACCATCCGCTATCCGCTTTCTTTCTTAAAGATCCATTTGTTTTCTATCGCCGCCGATCATCGGGCAAGTCACCAAAGTCCATACTTTGTTTTCATACATGGATTCTATCTCGGATTTCATGGCTTCTAGCCATTTGTTGGAATCGGGCCCGCCATCGCTTCTTCATAGTTCAAGGTTCACCGTTGTTCAACAACATGATTTCTGTGATAGGTTGCCGCATCACTGTGCGGAACGTGTCCTTGTGGACCCACGGTTCAAGAGCAACTTGATCCAAGCACCTTGATCATCATCATTATTTTCTCTTCGCTGGTGTAGGCATCACATGAACATTTTCCCGAGCTGCACTACTTTCCTGCTCAAGAGGTAGTACTTCATCGAAGTTCTACTTTCCTCCCACTTATTTCTTTCGAGAGAAACTCCTTTTCCGTAAAGGATCCGTTTGGCAACAAAGATCGTGCCCTTGATCTTAAGTAGAAGGTATACCCAATGGTTTCTTTAGGGTATCCTATGAAGACGCATTTTCCGACTTGGGTTCGAAGCTTTCGTGTTGAAGTTTCTTGACATAAGCATCGTGATCCCCAAACTTTTAGAAACGATACTTAGGTTTCTTCCCAAACCATAATTCATACGGTGTCGCTCCTCAACGGATTTAGACGGTGCCCTATTTAAAGTGAATGTAGCTTCTCAGAGCGATCCTCAAAATGATAGCGTAAATCGGTAAGAGACATCATAGATCGCACTATATCCAATAGAGTGCGATTACGCTCGACGCACCACATACGCGAGGTGTTCCAGCGGCGTGAGTTGTGAAACAATTCCACATTTTCTTAAGTGTGTACCAAATTCGTGACTTAAATATTCTCCTCCACGATCCGATCAGAAGAATTTTATCTTTCGTCACGTTGATTCTCTACTTCATTCTGAAATTCCTTGAACTTTTCAAAGGTCTCAGATTTGTGTTTCATCAAGTAGACATAACCATATCTACTCAAGTCATCTCGAGAGTGAGAACATAACGATATCCTCCGTGAGCCTCAACGCCATTGGACCGCACACATCGGTATGTATGATTTCCAACAAGTTGGTTGCTCGCCCATTGTTCCGAGAACGGAGTCTTGGTCATCTTGCCCATGAGGCATGGTTCGATGTGTCAAATGATTCATAATCTAGAGACTCCAAAAGTCCATTAGCATGGAGTTTCTTCATGCGCTTTGACACCAATGTGACCAAGGCGGCAGTGACACAAGTATGTGAGACTATCGTTATCAACTTTACATCTTTTGGTATTCACGCTTATGAATATGTGTGACATTACGCCGAGATTCATTAAGAATAAACCATTGACCATTGAGCATGACCATAAAACATATCTCTCATATAAATAGAACAACCATTATTCTCGGATTTAAATGAGTAGCCATCTCGCATTAAACGAGATCCAGATACAATGTTCATGCTCAAACTTGGCACCAAATAACAATTATTAAGGTTCAAAACTAATCCAGAGGTAAATGTAGAGGTAGCGTCGACGGCGATCACATCGACTGAACCATTCCCGACGCCAAGATCGTCACCTCGCCCTTCGCCAGCCTCCGCTTATTCCGCAGCTCTGCCGTGAGTTACAAATATGAGCAACGACACCGTATCAAATACCCAGTGAGTTACTACGAGTACGGTAAGGTACACATCAATTACATGTATATCAAATATACCTTGGTGTTGCCGCCTTCTTATCCTGCTAAGTATTTGGGGCAGTTCCGCCCAAAGGACCCTTCCTTGTAATAAAAGCACTCGGCCTCGGCTTGGGTCCATTCTTTGACTTCTTCCCGCAATCGGCTTACTAGGCGCTGCAACATCTTTGCCGCCCTTCTTGAAGTTCTTCTTACCCTTGCCCTTCTTAAACTTAGTGGTCTTATTGACCATCAACACTTGATGTTCTTTCTTGATTTCAACCTCTCACGACTTTTAGCATTGAAAATACTTCAGAATGGTCTTCACCATCCTCGCATATTGTAGTTCATCACGAAGCTCTTTGTAGCTTGGTGGGAGCGATCAAGGATTCACAATGACCGCCTGCCTGGAGGTTAATTTCAACCGACACAGCGTCAGGCAACCCGCATATTTTGAGTATGTGCTCACCGATGTAACTATTTTCCTCCATCTTACAACTATAGAACTTGTCGGAGACTTCATATCTCTCGACCCGCATGAGCTTGAAAACTAGTTTCAGCTCTTCAACATCTCATATGCCCGTGTCGCCAAAACGCTTTTGGAGCCCGGTTCTAAGTCAAAGCATGCCGCATCAACGAGGGAGTAATCATCAAGACGTGTCCGCCAAACGCTCAAATCGCCTTGCAAAGGCTGGAGAGCAGGTGGGTCACCTAACGGTGCTTCTAGGACATATGCCTTCTTGGCAGCTATGAGGATGATCTCGTGTTCCGACCCAGTCCGATAGTTGCTGCCATCATCTTTCAGCTTGGTTTTCTAGGAACGCTGAAGTTCATGTTGACATGAGCGCTGGCCATTTGATCTACAAGACATATTTTGCAAAAGTTTTAGACTAAGTTCAGGATAATTCAGTTCATCTTAATCAAATTATTGAATGAACTCCCACCAGATTTGACATCCTCTAGTCATCTAAGTGTTACACGATCCAGTCGACTAGGCCGTGTCCGATCATCACGTGAGACGGACTAGTCATCGCCGGTGAACATTCTCATGTTGATCGATCTTCTATATTGACTCGTGTTCGACCTTTCGGTCTCCTCGTGTTCCGAGGCCATGTCCGTACATGCTAGGCTCGCTGTTAACCCTAAGTGTTTTGTATGTGTAAAACTGTCTTACACCCGCTGTATGAACGTAAGGATCTATCACACCCCATCATCACGTGGTGCTTCAAACGCATTTAACTTTAGCAACGGTGCACGCTTAGGGAGAACACTTGAAATTGTTGTAAGGATCATCTTATTTACTACCGCCGCTCTAAGTAAACAAGATGCATAAAACATAATAAACATCACATGCAATTATATATAAAGTAGTGACATGATATGGCCAATATCATATAGCTCCTTTGATCTTCATCTTCGGGCTCCATGATCATCTTGTCACCGCATGACACCATGATCTCCATCATCGTGTCTTCATGAAGTTGTCACGCCAACGACTACTTCTACTTCTATGACTAACGTGTTTAGTAATAAAGCAAAGTAGTTTATATGGCGTCTTCAATGACACGCAGGTCATACAAAAGTAAAGACAACTCCTATGGCTCCTGCCGTTGTCATACTCATCGGCTATGCAAGTCGTGATTCCTATTACAAGAACATGATCTCATACATCACAATATGTCATTCATCATTCATCACAACTTGGCCATATCACATCACATGACAATTGCTGCAAAAACAAGTTAGACGCCCTCAATTGTTGTTGCATCTTTACGTGGCTGCACTGGGTTCTAGCAAGAACGCTTTTCTACTGCTTAATAACCACAACGTGATTTTGTCAACTTCTATTTACCCTTCATAAGGACCCTTTTCATCGAATCCGCCCAACTAAAGTGGAGAGACAGACACCGCCAGCCACCTTATGCAACTAGTGCATGTTAGTCGGTGGAACCGGTCTCACGAAGCGGCACGTGTAAGGTTGGTCCGGCCGCTTCATCCCACAATACCGCTGAAGCAAGATAAGACTAGTAGCAAGCAAGTTGACAAGATCTACGCCCACAACTAAATTGTGTTCTACTGCAATAGAGAACTACGCGACAGACCTAGCTCATGATGCCATCGTAGGGGAACATTTAAAAATTAAAATTTTTCCTACGGTTTCACCAAGATCAATCTATGAGTTCATCTAAGCAACGAGTCAGGGAGTGAGTTTGCATCTACATACCACTTGTAGATCGCTGACGGAAGCTGCTCGAGGAGCGGTGATGATGGAGTCGACTCGACGTGATTCAGATCATCGATGACCAAGTGCTGAACGACAAGACCTCCTGCTCAACACACACGACGCATACGGGTGGTGACGCCTCCGCCTTGATCCAGCAAGGAGGAAGGAGAGGTTGAGGAAGACAACTCCACCGGCAGCACGACGGGCGTGATGATGGTGGAGAAGCAAGATCTCACAAGGCTTCACGAGCACACAACGAAGGAGGAGAGGTGTTGGGAGGGAGGGCTGCGCTTGCTTAGGAAAGGGTTGCCCTCCCCTCACCCCTCTATTTATAGGGGAAGGGAGAGGGTCGCCCTCTAGATGGCATCTAGAGGGGGCGGCGGCCAGGGGAGGGGGCTTGCCCTGCAGGGGGGCGCCTAGGTTCTCCCCCAAACCCTAGGCGCATGGGCCCCGAGGGGGGCGCCCAGCCCACCAGGGGCTGGCTCCTATCCCCATGCAGCCCAGGGCCCCGGGAGGTGGCCCTCCCGGTGGACCTCCGAACCTTCCGTGGCCCCCAGACAATACCGCACGCCTCGAAACTTTCCCGTGTCCGCTTGACAACTTCCCATATATAAATATTTACCTCCCGACCCTTCCTAACTCCTCGTGACGTCCGGATCTCATCCGGACCCAACAACATTCGTAATCACATACAAGTCTTCCTAATAACCCTAGCGCCACCGAACCTTAAGTGTGTAGACCATACAGGTTCGGAGACATGCGACATGACCGAGACGCTCAAGTCAATAACCAACAGCGGATCTGGATACCCATGTTGGTTCTACATGCTCCTCGATGATGTCATCGGATGAACCACGATGTCGAGGATTCAAGCAACCTCAGATACTATTCTCCTTTGTCGATAAGATGTTACTTACCTCGAGACTCGATCGTCGGATCCCAATACTCGCTCAGTCTCGCTATCACGCAAGTCACTTTACTCAGCATCAGAATGCATGATCCCGTGACTGCACATTTGGTCACTTTGAGCTCATTATGATGATGCACCACCGAAGGGCCCAAGTTGATACCTCTCCGTAATACGGAGGACAAATCCTCAGCCTCGATCCGCGTCAACCTAATGCACACTTTCGGAGATACCCGTAGTGCACCTTTATAGTCACCCAGCTACGCTGGACGCTTGGTACACCCAAAGCACTTTACGGTATCCGGAGTTACACGATCTCATGGTCTAAGGAATAGATAGTTGACATTGAGAAAGCTCTAGCAAAACGAACTACACGATCTTGTGCTATGCTTAGATTGGTCTTGTCCATCACATCATTCTCCTAATGACGTGATCCCGCTTGTCAATGACATCTGATGTCCATAGTCAGGAAACCATGACTATCTATTCGACCAACTAGCTAGTCAACTAGAGGCTTACTAGGACGATTGTAGTCTATGTATTCACATGCGGTATTATGATTTCTGATAATACAGCTTATAGCATGAATAAAATATAATTATCATGAACAAGGAAATATAATAATAATGCTTTTATTATTGCCTCTAGGCATATTTCCAATAGGAGGTATTTGATGGCGCAGTAGATCATCACATCACAGCCATGTGGATATGGAGGAGATAGTCTCATCCGCATTCGTAGATCTCAGGGTACCATCGTGATGATTCGGCTGTTTACGGGTTTGTAACCCTCGTGGATTTGATGATCCATTACTTCATCTGTGAAGCATAGCGGGTGTGCGGCGCCTCAGATTATTATATCAACGACGTAGCTCATATGAGCTTCATCGTCGGTTCGCCTGCCGGGTTGTTGCTGTATCCAGCTGTGACGGTAATCATCTCGAAGTCACTACGCCCACGCCGATCGCTGTAGATCGATCTTGTTTGCTTTGCCTTTATCCTCCAATATACCTCTCGTGTCTAGCGCTGCTTCCCGGTTTTGGTACTTTTGATGGGCGTTAAGCGTGGCTTGAGCGGAGAGCCGAGAGGCTTCTTCCGTCAGCGCTACCGGGTGGCCGGTTCCGGCTGCATGTCGCTGGCTGGTGATGCGGGTGCCTCCTCTGATCGAGGCAACGGCCCGCGCTTGGGGGTAGCTTTTGGAGGCGCCTGAATTGTGACTTCTTCGCTGCAAGGACTTCAAATCCATCCGTCACTAGCAAGTCTTGGTCAGCTCTGTTGTCGCTGCTTTTTCTTGAGGCTGCTCACCGTGTCCATAAGCCTGCGCTTGAACGCCTGCTCGCATGGGATCCTCGTGCACGCATAAATTGCTGTCGCTGAGGCTTGCCTCATCTTCTGGAGGGAGGCATATAATTATCGCCCTCTACTTCTCTATCTGCCGCCTATCATGAGGGCTGGCTTCTCCTCTCCTGTGTTGAATCCTACCGAGGGGGTTGTCTTCGCACCGTCCCGGTGTTATTATCTTTGCCGGAATCACCATTTTTGCCTGTGGCGATTTTAGAGCGGCATCACGACGCCGCGCTTAGGCTGTTTCTTAGAGGGGTCATCCGCCGCTGTTCCATCGCCGGCCCTATCTTTTTAGATGTCCACCATGGCTATGTCATATGACTAGGTGGTTTTCCAGCGCCCCTTGGGCGCCGGTTCTGATCGCCTCCGG
>JAHIAM010009635.1:0-11582 GCA_021605205.1 Aegilops longissima | reverse complement strand
TGCCTCATATTGAATTTGCTTATAATCGCTCATTGCATTCTACTACTAAGATGTGCCCTTTTGAAATTGTGTATGGCTTCCTACCTCGTGCACCTATTGATTTGTTGCCTCTTCCATCTTCGGAGAAGGTTAATTTTGATGCTAAAGAACGTGCTGAATTGATTTTAAAAATGCATGAGTTAACTAAGGAAAACATTGAGCGATGAATGCTAAATATAAACTTGCTGGAGATAAGGGTAGAAAACATGTTGTCTTTGCACCGGAGATCTTGTTTGGTTACATTTGCGTGTAAGGATAGGTTTCTAATTTGCACAAATCAAAGCTAATGCCACGTGCTGATGGTCCATTTAAGGTGTTAGAGAAAATAAATGATAATGCATATAAACTTGAGCTGCCTGCAGATTTTGGGGTTAGTCCCACTTTTAACATTCCAGATTTGAAGCCTTATTTGGGTGAGGAAGATGAGCTTCACGAGGACGACTTCATTTCAAGAAGGGAGGATGATGAGGACATCAATACCATTGTTACACCCACAGCGCCTGCTGCTATACATACCGGACCAATTACTAGAGCTCGCAAGACGCCAATTGAATTATCGTGTACTTTCGCTTCTTGGTAATGATTCCAATGTTCATGAGAATATGATGCTGCCTAAATTGGATACATTTGTTTTGCTTACAAATGAAGGGCCTACCATGGACAAGAAGGATGAACCTTGGAGCAAGTTCAAGCATGGAGATGTTGGCATGCATGGGAAACAAGAACGGAGTTACAAGTGATGATTCCAGGACTTTGAAGCCACCCTAATGAGTGCATGAGGCCTTGGACGAAATATACAAGATGCCACTTCATAATATTCGTCCATAGGCTATTCTAGGTGCTGCGTCACCTTATTATTGGGCCAGGCCCATGTAATTTCGAAATACTTCAGTATAGGCTATTTTTAGAGTCCAGTATGTGTGGGAAACAAGAGTTAGGGTTGATTTCGACCCTCCACCAAGGGCCACGAAATTCCCCCTCTTCCTCCATATATACAGCCCTTAGGGCACCGCTTAGACCTTGGGTTTTGTTTAGATTAAAAGTTCGCCATAGCTGCAACTTCACGCTTCGCTTGTGTTCAACGACCAGACTAAGGCGTCACAGAACCCCACCTTGATCAATAAAGCTTTCATCTTATATTCGCAATATCCAGATTGCAATCTCAGTTTCTTGCTTGTTCTTCGTTTGCCTGCAGGAAACAGACCTTCGTGGTCAGGTTGATCGTGCTTCGGCGTGGTCAATAACCTCTCGGAGTTGTTTTAGCGATTGCTAAGGCCCGACGTCCTCGCACGTTCGTAGTCGGATCGTCAAAGTCGACTTCCTCCAAAAAGATAGCCACCATCTCATCGAAAGACGGGACACCTTTGCCTCTATCAAGTGGTATCAGATTTCCAGGTTGCTCGGTGAGATTTTACATTTTTTCATAGTTTCGATCGAGTCTGTTCTTCATACCTACAGTCCACGAAAAAGCCACAAAAAAATTAGGGTTAGTTCATCATATCCAAACCAGTCTGAGCCTTTGCATAGTCTTTTCAGTATTTTGCTTTGTTGAATTTGCGGTTGCATCGTCGTGTCAAGTTGCTGGTCTTAGCGTCTAGTCCTTTAGAGTTTCGAGTTCTGTTCACAAGTTGTCACGCCACCGCCGCACCACCATCATCACCGCTGGCATATACCACCATCCTCAACGGTGCTGCCGTATACCACATATCCACCGCCATTACGTTAATCCGAGTCCACCTCGTTCACAGATTCTCCACCAGTATGTGTTCCACCGCCCTGCATATATCCGCCACCAGTCCGAGTTTCCACCAGATTCATCTCCGCCACCAGTCCTAGTCCGAGTCCAGTAATTGTTGCTTTGTTCTTGATTTCCAAATCATGCGATACTCCGAGTCATGACAGCAGAGGACTCCCCAACTTCCGAGCCATCCGTAGAAGAAAAATAGTTCCAGTTTAAAAAAAAATTCTGGCTAGGCAGTTTTTAGGACATTTGTAGACTTTTTCGAAAAAAAATTGTTGCGGAGCAAAAAAAAAGAGGAAAAAGTGAAAAAAAGAAAAAAACAATTCAGAGTGTGCTCCTCCCTTGTTTACGTACAGCGCCGTGATTTTGTTAGTGTTCTAGGTTCGCGTCTCTAGTCCGGTCTAGCCTAGCACTAGCACAGTACCGTCGTTGAGCGTTTATTCAACTTTGCATCTCTGAATTGATTATTGCTGAACCTTTTTGCTACCATATTATAAGCCTTCTGATACGGGGCTAACCCGGTGTAGGCCGATCTTTCACGTTTGGACTGGGATCCCTCGAAGAGCACGAAGAACACGGGGAAGAACAGGGAGAAATCACAAGGGGAAACACTCAAGAACAGGTCCAATCACACATCCACTAGACAATCAAACACACAAGATCCACAAGGTACATGAACAACAAAGGGTAAGATACAAGGTAGAGTTCATCTCCGTGAGGAAGTCTTGAAGGGGGCCGCCCATGAGGGGGTCTTGATGATATATCCCGCAGGATCTTCTCCTAGATGGAGGTCTTGGCCTCCAATGGAGTAGTGGTCTCTCTCTCTCTCTCTCTCTCTCTCTCAAGAGTAGAGGAAGGTAGGAGCAAAGCTCACATACAAATGAGCTATCACTTTGCTAACCCTAGAAAGGAGGTGGAGGTGGTCTATTTATAGTCTAAGCCACGAAGGGGTAAGTGGGAGAGGGATACAAGGCCAAAGGCCCATGGCTGCGCACACAGGCGTCGGATGTCCACTGGGGGTCGGACGTCCGGAAACTCGGGACGGTCCGGACGTCCGGAAGACTTCGGACTTCCGTAAATATTGTTCTGTCGCCGTGGCACCGGTCGTCCGGAGGCGCCGCCGTCTGTGGCACGGAGGTGTCGAACGTCCGGTCTTGGTCGGTCGTCCGGTTGTCAGAGATCTCGCTTGCCGGACTCGACGCTGCTGTAGCGGACGTCCGGTGGACGCCGGCCGTCGAGCGTTAGATAGGGTCGGACGTCCGGAGGCTTCCGGCCGTCCGGTCAGAGACTCCACAAGACCTTCTTCTTCCGTCTTCGCTTCCATGCCTCCCTCGCGGATGGTGTAGTCGTTCCTTGGCGCTTGCACTCCTCCTTGACATCCGTGAAGCTCCGACAATACCTATGCATGCACATGGGAGAAGTGTCAAGTAGTATACCATCCTCGAAGGGGTCAAGTGAGCACGTGTAAAGGAGAAGATTCACCTTTATGTATGAGAAGTAGAGGTCGCACGTGTCACTTGCCAAACGGACTCTTGACATGGTGATGACCGTAGGATGCTCCGCATCATCCCCTCCCCCTTGGAAAAGATCCGACCTCGGATCGAAAACCAAATCACCATGGGAAAGAGATGGCGTTGCCGTGTCGAAGCGGTCGATCACCAAGTACTCATCATCTTGAAGCTCGAAATAGGCACTCTCCAATGTCGCATCGTCTTGTGATTCCTTCAAAAGGAGCAAATAGAACAAACACTTGGAAAAACAAATGTGGTTAGCGTTAGTGCAAAACCAAGCATTCAAGAGGTGATTCAGCAAACAAGTGTTGTCATCAAGCATAGCATAGGTTGTGACAAAGGATTGTGACATGGCATGTAAGCATATGAATTGAGCAAAATCAAGGTCATCATGGAAACAAGCATGTAAACGTGAGGTAGTGATGCAAATATGTGTGACAAGAGAATAAGCATCTACCTCAAGATCATAGCAATCATGCATAAAACGCTCGACAAATGGTCGATGGTAGGCATAGGAAGTATTCACAACACCAAATAAAATGAAGTGTCTAAACACATGGGCCAAGTGCAAGACAATCCAAGCATAATGTGCATAGGGTATAGTGAATATAGTGTGGCACTCAACGCAATAGAAAGAGCAATTATTCATCATGTGTGAGGCAATCAAGTCAAGCATGTAGCAATCAATGGGATATGGCATATGTGAAGAAATGGCATTGGTGCAACCAAACATGTGATAGGAGCAAGTAATCCAAGAATTGGATGCAACACACAAGGCATATATATCAAGATGCATGGAATGGTGAAAATGACAAGTCGAAGCAAGATCTCTAACTTGTGTGCAATCAAGTGGTCCAAGATGAACAATAAGTCTCATGGGGCAAGCAACACAAGTAGTATGATCCGCAATATCCATGCTCAAGAAAGATGTCACCTTGAAGGCATGTCCTTGTGCATTCTTCACAATGCCGAAGTGGTGGGGGATGTGGTGTAGAAGCGTGTCGTGGTAGAATGTAAGAGGCTCGCTCTCAAGAGCTCGAATGGTCAACTCACGTGAAGTGGAAGTCGACACAAAGTCCAAGTATCCTACACATGCACAAAACAAAACAAAGAACGACAAGCATGGTAGATAAACACATCATCCATCATGATGGTTCTCATATTTTGCACATAACCATTAGAAGCACAAGTGCATGAATAATATGATGCAACAATGGCAATATTCATGGCACTAGGTATATGGTGCAAAGAAGTAAGACAAGCATGCTTCACATGTAATATGTCAAAATCTCCAAACATATGTGAGAATGCTATGGGGGCAAACTCATGAGCAAGACGAATAGCATGGTTGCACTCAATACATGGCAAATCTAGCATGAGAGAGGCAACATATGGAGATATGTGACAAGAAGCAATAACAATGATGTGCAAAGCATGTAGATGGTTGTCATCAACCGCATGAAATGAGCAAGTATGAAGCGTAGGTGATGCAACAAGGCAAGCAAACATAGTAATCAAGTCGTGCAAACTAGTGGAGCGAAGATGCAACACACTAGAATAAATCATGGAAATCATGTCATGTGAGCAAATAATAGGCATAGGGACTGCACATGACATATCGCAAGCACGAACACAAAGCAAGATCATAGTATCATCATAGGGGTGGGTCACAAATGGAACATGGCAACAACAAGCAATATCTCCACCAAGCTTGCAAATACACATAAAAGTATGAGAGTCAATCATCATGTGTAAAGCAAAGCATGGGTCACAAATGCATGGCAAAGGCATAGGAATGGGCATATCATGCAAAGTGAACATGGCACGATGGGCATATAATATGTAATGGACAACAACCCATAGCTGATAGAGGCAAAGGTGTCCCGTCTTTCGACGAGATGGTGGCTATCGTTTAGGATGAAGTCGACTTTGACGATCCGACTACGAACGTGCGAGGACGTCGCGCCTTAGCAATCGCTAAACCAACTCTGAGAGGTTATTGACTATGCCGGAGCACGATCAACTCTGAGAGTATTTCGAAATTACATGGGCCTGGCCCACTAATAAGGAAAGCTTTATTGATCAAGGTGGGGTTCTGTGACGCCTTTGTCTTGTCGTTGAACACAAATGATGTAGGGTGGAACCCTATGTGGACGATCTTTCACGTTTGGAGAGGATCCCTACTAGGAACACGAAGAACAAGCGGAAGAACACGAGGGAAATCACAAGGAAAACACAAGAGAATCACTCAAACCAACAAGATCAATCACACATGTGCTAGATCGATGAACACAAAGGGAGATACATGATTCAAGGTCAACAAAGGACGATACAAACGGTAGCCATTCTTCTCCGTGAGGAGGTCTTGATGGGGGCCACCCAAGAGGGGGTCTTGAATCCAAGGTGGATCTTCTCCGAAGAGGGGCCGCGGTCTCTCTCGTGGAGTAGATCCGGTATGGATGAGCGAAGCTCTATCTAACAATGATCTAAATCAACGCTAACCCTAACTAGAAGGAGGTGGGGGAGTATATATAGTCTAGGGCCACGAAGGGGTAAGTGAAGGGGTACAAGGACTGCGACCAACACATGGCAGCGCACAAGCGCCGGTCGTCCGACGGGTACCGGACGTCCGGTGGCTCGCGAGGGTCCGGTCGTCCGGTACTTGTCGGACGTCCGGCGAATCGGTTCGATGGTCGCTGGCACGGTCGTCCGGAGGGGCCCGGTCGTCCGGAGGCTCGCGGGGTCCGGACGTCTGGAGTTCTTCGGATGTCCGCAGATTTGGTTCGGGTGCGCTTTGGTCGGACGTCCGGAGGGAGCCGGTCGTCCGGTGCCTGGAGTTCGTCGGACGTCCGGTCCTGGTCGGACGTCCGGCCGCTGTAGCTTCGGGCAGCTTCTTCTCTTGGTCCTTGTAGTTGGTGTCCTCGCCGTCTTGTCCATGGTCTTCCTCTTGGTTCCTGGACATGCATAGCACACATGTTTGAGGTAGTAGCCATGTCTCACATATGGAAAGTGACGATTCGGAGAGGAGCGAGTTCACCTTGTGTCCAATGGCGTATGTTCGAGGTCTCGTCGTATGTTCTCTTGGGGTTTGGAGAGTAGTCGGAGTGTACATGGGGATGAACGTGGGATGCTCCGCATCATCTCCCCCCCCCCCCTTGGGAAAGATCCGACCTCGGATCGTGATCCTCATCACCATGGAAACGGTTGTCGTAGACGGACTTGTAGTTGGATGAAGTTGAAGACATGGCGCAATCCAAGTAGTCCAAGGTGTCGCCGGAGTGATAGACATGCAAAAAGAGCAAACACAAGCAACACTCGGAAATACAATGGTTAGCGCACACAAAGTGTCCATCATGTAAGAATGAGTCCGTGAGGCAAGATTGTTCATGACAAAGCGCATGAAGCTTATCAAGATGATCTAGAATGAGATGCAAAGCATTCATGGGAACAAAAGCATGGTGCACAAAGCGACAAATTCTACCATTGTGCAAAATAATGTCATAGAGAGACGGTTCATCAGTAGCATGAATATGGTAATGGATGCTCAATATGATTATGTTATCATGCAATTGATGGTAGGCAATATGGTCACGATGTATGAATATTCCATCAAGAGAGATCACAACAAATTTGCTAAGAAAATTCACAAGCTCGTATATCATGGATGACATGGGAATAGGTGCAACAAGACAATCATCATGTGTGTCAATCCATGCATAGGGTGCAAATTTGTCATGGGTGGTGTTGTACCATAGCTCGATGTCGAGGCATGAGTGGAGTTCTGAAGGTGCATCCAATAAGTGCGAGCGCTCCTCAATGTGAAGGCCCATGTAGCCAATCTCCAATGTCGCTCCTCCGTTCACGAGATGTATCATGTAGACAACAAGAAGGAAACAACAATGAAAGAGTGACCCATCCAATAGCTCAAAGGGAAGGAGGTCACCTTTAGGAGGTTCTCAAGGATGATGGAGTTGCGCATCTTGTATGCCTTCACATAACCAAGTTGTCTCATGATGTTACCGCCTTGTGAATCCTTCAAAATGAAAGAACATGACAAACACTCGGAAAAACAAATGAGGTTAGCGGAAGTGCAAAACCTATCATTCGTGTGGTAAGATACCCAACAAGTGTATGCATCATGCTCATCATAAGAAAGAACAAGGTGTGGTATGGTACGAAAGCATATGATGCACTACAACCAAATACAATAGGCTCAAGTAAGCAAGCATGCATCACAAGTGAAGTGTCCAAGTCTCCAAGATCATTAAGCATAGAGGCAACTATAGGAGGCAAGCGACAATAAACAAGATATATCATGTGAGAGGCATGAACATATATGTCATCAACCCAAGAAAGCAAGTGATAGTGGAACATGGGTGATGCAACATAGCAAGCAATCATAGCGATCAAGTCAAGCAAGCTAGTAGTGCGAAGATGCAACATACTAGATGTAATCATGGTCATCATGCCATGTGTGCAAATAGTGGGCATATAAAATGCACATGACATAGCACAAGCGTAAAGGCGAGATATGAGCAAAATAGCATCAATAGCATGGGGCACATGATAAACATGGCAATAGCAACAAGGATCTCTACCAAGCATGCAAACACACATAGGAGTAGCAGAATGGTGAATCATGGGTAAATGCAAGCAAGGGTCACAATTGCATGGCAAAGTCATGTAAAGATGCATAACATGCAAAGTGAACACGATAGAATGGGCATAATGTGACAAGTGATAAATAGCCCATAGCCGTGTGAGAGACAAGTAAAAGAGATGCGTGTAGTCCTTGCGCGAAGGGAACTGTGGTAAGGATAGTCCACGGGATCCCAAGTCATCATTGCTCTCGAGAGCTCGTTTCGTCAACTCTTGGGATTGAGATGTTGATTTATATACGTCTGCATACCTACACAAAACAAAGACAAAGGAAAAATTGTGTGTGCATGGTATATGTACACATCATCCATCATGATGCGCACGTGCATGTGTCGGTTAGCACAAAATATCTAATGCTCAAATAAATGAGATGTGTGATATAGAAACATGTCATCCATCATGATAGGTTTGTTATTATGTATGTCATAATGGAGACTCAAAGGATGTAATGCATCATGAGAAATATCTAGAGCATTGTTATTCATGGAATGCATATGGTGCAAGCAATCATGGAAATCATGCAAAGGATGGGTTGAATCAAAATCTCCAAACATGTATGAGGAAACTATGGGGGTCTCCTCATGAGCAAGAGTGGAAACATCACGTGGAGAATATTGACAACATCCAAAACAATGCATATTTGGAACAATGTGATCATGGCATGGAATAGTAGATGAATTGCATAAATCATGTAAAGGAAGCATGGCAATATCATCACAAGAGAAGCAAAAGCCAATGACCATCATCTCGTCATCTATGCCATAAGTGCAAATGGGATTTATTTTAATGGGGCATGCATAGTTACTATGTTGAGATTGAAAGGAAGCAATATGAGAGATCTCACTCATATCATATGACAAGTTCAATGGATTGTCAAACATGATGTGACCAATAGAATTTTCACAAGATATCCTATGAAGCATAGCATCACAACTAGGCAACTCAACATGCTCATCATCATATTCATCATAAATAGGTAAGTCAAGACATGAAGAAGTTTCACTAGCATGAAGCATGGTAATAGGTGGGTCAACATCATGGGAGCAATCGATGGTAAGAGAGTCCACTAGTGGGACAAGAGAAGCACGATCACCTATTTTACCTTTGGAGCATCGCTCATGTGTTGTAGGTGAGGTGTCGAAGAACAAGTCATTGTCATCTTCATCATGATGGAACCATGTGGGGGTGCACCATCGTCCACCATGGCCATCGTTTTTCCCATTGTAGGGATGGACTCGTCGAGGATAGGCGTGTCGTCATGTAGGAGACCTAGCACCCAAGAAGAAAACACACTCGGAGTAGAGGGTAAGTCGTTAGAAATTATAGTGGCCTCACATGCCGTGTCAACTACCTCACTCACTAAGTGTTGTGGCTCACTCACTCCCAATATGATGCTCTCACTCATTGGTTGGTGGAGTCACTCAAATGGCGCTCAACCTCACATAGGATGTGTGGCATGCTCTCATGTGTGGGGCTAGTGGTGGTCACACTCATCCTCTCATAAGAAATGCTCTCAATGTCACGTATGGTGGAGTCACTCATCTCTCTCATGGGGTGGTGGCTCTCCTCACATGGCACTTGGGGCATCTCGACATATGTGGGTGTCGGAGAGATGTAGGTGCAAATGTCTCCATGCTCAACTCCTATCGCCGTGGTCGAAGGGGATGGCCCTTGCTCGACCTTCTTGTCACCGTCTTGGTGTCGGAGGCCCATATGATGTGGCACCTCGTAGCTCGTCTCCATGACCGAAGGGAATGTCCCATGCTCGGCCATCTTCCTTGAGGGGCTTCCGAAGATGGAAGTGTCGCCCTCGCTCCTAGGTGGGCGCCTTGGACTTGATGAAGTTGATGTAGGCGTACACATGGGAAGTAGGCGAAGATGCCGTACGTCCAAAGGCGAAGATGCCGAAGTGGTTGTTGTAGTAGCCGTAGTGTTCTCGTGGTGGTTCTTGTCTCGCGGTCTTCTCTTGTGCTCATGAAGCTTGGACTTGGCGTGAAGTAGAGCTTGTTGGGACTTGTGCATTTGTGCTTGGCGAGCATCTTCATGATGATGGTGTCGTTGTCGCACTTGAGCTCGTAGTAGATGTCGTTCGTCGTCGTCGTGCACATGATGCTTGGAGGTGACTTGCCCTTCATGACGATGTGGATCACGAACGTGATGGTGGTCGCCATGTAGATGTGGACGAGGACGATGTGCACTTGCATCTTTTTCGTGCTCCGAAGACTTGTGGCTTGAATGTCGCCGCCTTGAAGATGACGAAGGGGAAGAAGACTTGATCAAAGCTCTAATCTCCTCCATCCTTGCATCTTGCTCCTCTTTATGTGCGGAAAGCTTGTTGTCGATGTAGTCCCTTTTCCTTGCTTCGGAGAGATGAATGTCGATGGAGAGGTTCTCCATGCGCTCTTGCAATCTTGATTGTGCGCCTTGCATTTGTCGTTGTAGGTCGAAGATTGACGCTTTGGTGATGTAGTTGTTCACGCCGTCGTCGTAGTCGAAGACCGGAGATGAAATGCCTTGCCTATCCATCACAAGACTCGAGAAAATATGAGTGGGACAAAGAGAAGAACTTATACCAAATGTACCTTGACCGATGTATAAAATGGATCAATGATCACTCAATGTGTAACAAGGAAATAGCACAATTGGTACCAATTCTTGTCGGTTTCTCACACCTACACAAATAAGGCTTATGGTGGAGCTCGGTGAGGATAGTGGCACAAAAATTTGATGTAAAATGTTAGCAAGAGTCAATAATGTTGAAAGAGATTCACAAATTTGCGAGCGAAACAAGTAGACCAATAGCAATGAAAGGCACACAGAAACGCACACACGGATAGATAAATGGGGCCTTGCAACCAAGGAATGAGCTCAAAATGTGGAATCCACCAAAACGCTCGTGTTGCACAACTCAAGAGAGACGCTAGCACGATTGCTCAATAGGCGGATACGACACTTGTGCACAACCTATAAGATGCAAAATGGATAAACTTCTATCCCAAGTATGCTATGTATGTATGGTTCCCGGTGTTTCTCTCAAGACGATCCAAGATGATCTGATAGAGGCAAAGGTGTCCCGTCTTTCGATGGGATGTGGTTTCGCTTTGGAGGAAGTCGACTTTGACGATCCGACTACGAACGTGCGAGGACGTCGCGCCTTAGCAATCGCTAAACCAACTCCGAGAGGTTATTGACCACGCCGAGCACGATCAACGACCACGAGGGTCTGCTTCTGCGAGCAAACGAAGAACAAGCAAGAAACTGAGATTGCAATCTGGATATTGCGAATATAAGATGAAAGCTTTATTGATCAAGGTGGGGTTCTGTGGCGCTTTGTCCGGTCGTTGAACACAAACGAAACGCGAAGTTGCAGCTATGGCGAACTTTTAATCTAAACAAAACCCAAGGTCTAAACGGTGCCCTAAGGGCTGTATATATGGAGGAAGAGGGGGGAATTTCGTGGCCCTTGGTGGAGGGGTCCAAATCAACCCTAACTCTTGTTTCCCCACACATACGACTCTAAAACAGCCTATACTTAAGTATTTCAAAATTACATGGGCCTGGCCCACTAATAAGGTGACGCAGCACCTAGAATAGCCTCGGACGACATTTATGAAGTAGCATCTTGTATATTT
>JAHIAM010009633.1:0-13619 GCA_021605205.1 Aegilops longissima | reverse complement strand
ATTTGAGAGCAACCCATCCTCCGAGGACTTTGAGCGAAAATCATCAAGTGAGGAAAACCCAAAGTGAGGAAAATCCCAAAACCAAACCCCATAAACCCAAAGTGATTGAGCATCATCAAGAAATTGATCCCGTGGATCCGACGCTTTTACCTTTGAAGACTGTGCTTTTCCAGACGGTTAGGCCACGGTTAGAGCATCCAAGAGGAATTGTGGATCGCCGAAAGTGACCAAGTATGTGAAGGTTTGGAAGTCGCTCAAGACTTACCACGAGTGATTGGACGAGGTCTCAGTGGACCTTAGTTCAAGGAGAATACGGTGAGGACTTGGTGTCCCGAGCTGCGTGCTCAGGATCGGGTGTCCGGATCTGTCCTCGAGTTTAAATACTCACGCTTCCAACCGACGCATAATCGAGAAGCAGTTGAACTGGTCTACCAAATCATTGTCTTCACCAACCCAATCGGTTCTATTTCCTCAACCCTTTCATTTCCTCATTATCGTGTTGAGTGTTTGTCATATCTGTGTTTGAAGACTTTGATCAAGACTTTCAATTTCCCGCTTTAATTTCTTCACCGCTTGTCTTCATCTTGTGTTATCCTCGTGATTACGCTTTCGTACTGTGATTGTCTTCATTTCATCATGATGACTATGCTTGTAATCTGTTATGCTTACTTCGAGTACTTATTCCGCTGCATGTATTTCTTCGCTAAGGAATTTCTCACCGCAAATTCTCAAGGAAGAATTTGTAAAATTCATAAAATCGCCTATTCACCCCCTCTAGTCGATATAACGACTTTCAATTGGTATCGAGCAAGGTACTCCTTGTTCGGTGATTTTGGTTTAACCACCGAGTTTTAGTTATGTCGACCGCAGTATGATCAAGGTCTCAGCAGGGTGTCCTACTTCGATGGGACGGACTACCCTCATCGAAGAACAAAATGCAATGCATCTTGAAGCAATTGACAACGATCTCCGTATGTTGTGACAAAAGGTGTTTCTCACCACACCTCTCCGAATGATGCTGATGTGAAGAGATTCAAGCAACTCGATTCTCGTAAGAATATCATGTGGCCATCCGAGCAAAGGTCAATATGGAAGAGTGAGTGCTTGAATCGCTAAACTCATTTGGGACAAAGGTCCAAAGTAAATGAAGGTGTTTCAACTCAGCGGACTCTCGAGTTGATGTTCTTCGAATCTCTTCAACCGCTTCAAAAGACTCGACAACGAAAATGTTCAACAAACCTTCGATCGCTTCACCGACATCTCAAATGAGCTTCAAGCACTGGTGCCACGACATCACCGACCATGAGGTGGTGAAGAAATTGCTAAGATCGCTTGATTCCTCATTTGACACTCGCACTGATGATACAAGAACGAGCTGACTATAAGTCTCTTGATCCTGCCGATATCCTCGAAAGGCTAAATACTCACGAAGTTCCAATTTGCGAAAGAGAGATCTCTATGGTTCGCTATGGAAGAACACGCCTCAAGGCCAAGGCTGAATCTGAATCGAGAGTGAAGAATCTAGTAGCCTTGGAGATCCTCAAGAATTTGGCAGAGCTAGCACGTCGTGAAGAAATTCCAGAAATTCACAAGACGTGGTCGCTTTGGAAAATCCTCAAGAAGCAAGGATTCCTCATCTAGTGACTATAAGCTAAGACTTTGCCACAAATGCAAGAAACCTGGTCACTATATCCAAGATTGTCCTCGGGAAAAGGAATTGAAGAAGAAGAACACAAGGATTACAGCTCGATGACGGAAGAAGAAGAAGAAATCATCAAAATCTTCATCATCAAAATCCTCAAAACCTTCTTCTCACAAGAAGAGCAGCTCCAAAAGGCTCTGCATTCATTGGCAAGGAAATGGACTCAAGCTGAATCTGAGGAAAATGAGGAAGAGGAGGAGTCCAAGAATCAATCTGTGTGGCTAGTCCGGTTTCTATCGCTTATGTTAGCAAGTCCATCTTCAACATCAAGAAACGACTACCAACAAGCCGATGAGGAAAATGATGACTACGCCCCACCTATTGCTTCATGGCAAAAGGTGCCAAGGTACTCAATTACACCTCCTCCTAATCTAGTGAAAATGAATCGATGAGGATCTTAAGCCCAGCTACTCTAAACTTGCTAAGATTGCTATAAACAACAAAGGGCTTTTGAAAAGGTTCAAAACATGCTAGATAAGAGTGATGATATGTTAGGTGAAGAAATGGATCGCACTCAAGCCCTCGATCGAAAATCTTCAGAGAGTTCAGCCTAGGCTTGATAGCCTTCAAGGTCATCATAACACTCTCTTATCTCGATCATGAGAAACTTTCTTATGAATTTCTTCAAAGAAAGCAAGATCTTGAGAAGCTAAGAGCGAAGTTATGAAGATCTTCAAGGAGCCGATTCATTACTTGCTCAAAAATCAGCGCTTCTCAAGAAGAATTTGTTCCTCCATGCTTAAAATGCATTGAACGTGAATCGCTAATTCTTCACCTGAATGTTCAAATGCTTCAACTGTTATAAATTCTTCACCTGCCTCTACTATCACTAATTCCTCACCGAGGACATTGCTAGTATCAATCGACGATGCAGGTGAAGGAATTGTACATGATGTGCATGTACAAAAGCCTCAAAGGGCATCGACTTTGTGATGTGCTTAAAAAGCGATCCTCAAATGTAAACCCTAGGAAAGAGGGTATTGCCTTTGAGAGGAAACTCAATGCTCGATGGAACGATCGAAGCCTCGAGCAAGATCCCAAAACCTCATGGGTTGTCGCAAAGGGACCTCCAGTTGATCCATCCACCTTATCTGGCTTTACATGTGAATTTCCTCATTCTCGATGATGAGTCATTTGACTCAAACTATAAACTGCTCAAAATCGAATGGTGAAGTATTTGCTAGATATGTTGGCACTAATCTGCAGAACGGTCCCCTATGAAGAAAATCTGGGTTCCCAAGCAAGACTTTGAAAGTCTTCGTGAATGTCCTCATGACACCACCTGTGAAGAAAAGGAACCCCAGATCAAATTCTTCATATGGACCAAATTCTTCATATGGATCCAAGTCCTCATACGGACCAAATTCTCACGTGGATCAAATTCTCAAAAGGATCAAAGTCCTCATATGACTATCATCGTCTAACAACTCTGCTTTCGCAGGTAGAGCTAAGGGCTATGAATATGTGCATTATTCTTCAAACCAATATGTTCATAAGTCCTCAAGAATTTCTCGCTATTCATATGCTTACCCTAACCCTCTTATGTGAAACGAAATGGTTTGGCCTCTATGCCACCATTCTCATATGGTGCTGCAGAATGATGAACTCTTGCCACCCTTCGATGTGGGTGGTGAAGAAAAAGAACTAATCTCTTCATAGGGGGTCTCCGCACGCGTCTCAACGTCTCAAGAATTTGTGGGGCCCACAAAAATGCTCGGAAGGACGCAGCTAATCATGATGAAATGAACTTTCATTTCACACGCCCTCATATCGCTTATCTAAATACCGACCGATGAAATTCATCCATGAACTTGATATCATATTCACCACAAAGGTGAGATCGTAGTTGTACTAATTCATCCGCAGGATGATCAACCCAAAGCCCCGAGTGGGTTCTCATAGTGGATGTACAAATCACATGACTGTGACAAGAATCTATTGATGGATGCCTTATCACCGCCACATCTCAGCATATCATCTTTGGCCACAAAGGCAAAAGTCGTATTGGGACTTGGTAAGGTTATATCTCTAAGGACATGCACATGGACAAAGTCATGCTTGTTGAGTCTTTAGATATATAACCTCATGTCAGCCCCAATGCTTTGTGATCTTGATATGGTTGTTATTTGGCAAGTATCGTTGTGGTGATTATGGAAGTTTACAATTCCAAAGTCTTCAAGGCTTAGAGAGAGAGAGACTTGTATATTGTTGATTTCCACAGTCCACAAACAGCCGTGGTGTCTACTTGCAAAAGCTTCTGGTTGGCTATGGCATCGACGATTGGTCACGCAGCATGAGGAATTTGTACACGCTATGGAAGAAGAATGTCATTGGCATTGAGAATGTCAAATTCTCAAGGATCACTTGCGTGGGCCCGAAGCCGGAAAATGACCAAGGCCAAGCATCCAAATAAGACTATCATGACCACTACTCGTTCCTTCAATTGCTTCACATGGACCTTTTGGTCCCAATCATTACTCAGCCGCCGCTAATGAGCATCTCTTTATGGCTTTGTTATTGTTGATGATTACTCTCCTACACTTACATAACACATTGTTACTTTACAAAAATCAAGTGCAGAAATCAAACGATTTTCTCGAGGGCTTCAACCAACTTTGTGTGAAGATCCACATCAGAGGACAATGGAACTGAGTTCAAGAATCTTGGACTTGAGGATTATCTTGATGAACTTGTATTACTCATGAGTTATCTGCCTTATACTCCTCAGCAAATGGGCCGTGGATGCAAGAAAGAACTTGTTGAGATGGCTCAGACTATGCTTTTGAATGAATAAAACGCCTAGTCGCTTCGGATTGAAGCATTGACCGTATCACATCATCAAAGAGTATATCTTCACAAATTCTTCAAGAAGACTGCCTATGAACTCCTCAACGACAAGAAACCCAATGTAAGTTATTTCAAAGTCTTCGTGCTAAATGCTGGATTAGAGATCCTCACCACACCTCTAAATTTGCACCAAAGCACATGAAGGTTTTATGCTTGGTTACGAAAGGACTCAGACACCCACAGTAGTCTTCAACATCGCACTTCACAAGATTGTTGACATCAGAGATGTGCGGTTCGATGAAACTAATGGCTCGCAAAGAGAGCACCTACCTTCTGTGTTAGATTAACCAGACACCGAGGATTCTATCAGGTTCAAGGCAACCGAGGATGTCATTCATCAAGAAACTCAAGAATCATCTCAGACGCTAAGAACGCCGAGCTGATGCACCTCAAGATAATGTCAAGAAAATGGTGCTGAGGAAAATGATCAAATTCCTCAAGACAACCAGCTCATCCTCGCAAAAGAAGTGCAAGTTGAAGATCATCGATGACATTGAAGCGCTTGTGTCCTCTCACTCGCCAAAGCTTC
The DNA here is from genome assembly GCA_021605205.1 of Aegilops longissima. Lineage (NCBI taxonomy): Eukaryota > Viridiplantae > Streptophyta > Magnoliopsida > Poales > Poaceae > Aegilops > Aegilops longissima. Next base: position 8,541 of record JAHIAM010009633.1, on the reverse strand, counting down.
ACACATCTAACTTGTGGGCACTATGCTTGTCTCTATCACAGAGCCCACTAAGGTAGATGAAGCATTTCGAGCCGAGTGGATCAGGCCATGCAAGAAGAATTACATCGAGCTCAACAACGTCTGGAACTGGTCAAACGTCTGCATCCTCAAGCATAATATCATTGGCACAAAGTGGATCTACCGCAACAAGCAAGATGAAATGGTCTTGTGGTGAGGAATATATCCACTAGTAGCTCAAGGCTACACGAGGTTGAAGGAATTGATTTCGATGAAACTTTTGCACTGTTGCTAGACTGAGTCTATTCGATATTACTCGCCTATGCTAACCATCACAATATCACTTTATATCAAATGGATGTGAAAAGTGCATCTCAATGGTAAGTTTGAGGAAGAAGTATATGTTGCTCAACCCCTGTTTTGAAGATCCAAAGAACTCGACAAAGTCTTCAGATCAAATAAGGCCCTCTATGGTCTTTCAAGTGTTCTCGGCGGTATGATACATTGAAGGAATTCTTCGTGAAGAATGGCTTCAATCGGCTCACCTGACCCTACCTCTTTACTAAATCTTATGATGGTGAACTGTTGTGTGCCAAATATATGTTGATGATATTATCTTTGGCTGTACCGACTCAACGTTATAGTGATGAATTTGTTTATATGATGAGTGAAGAATATCAAATGTCTATGATGGGAGAGTTGAAATTTTCTTAGGTCTTCAAATCGCCAACAACACAATGGCATATTCATATCTCAGAGAAACCTCAAAGATGTCCTCAAGAAATTCGCATGCAAGATTGCAAAGGCGTGTAAAATTTATGCCCACAAAATGGCCATCTATGCAATCGAAGAAAATGGTATTGACTTCGATCACAAGGTATACCGCCCATGATTGGTTCTTTATTGTACTTATGTGCATCTAGGCTGATATAATGCTTAGTGTTTGCATGTGTGCTGATTTCAAGCTACACCAAGGAATCACACCATAAGGCTGTGAAGCATATTCTCGATATCTAGCTCACACACCAACACTAGGATTATGGTACCCAAGGGCTCTACTACTTTGATCTCATTGATATTCTGACTGACTATGTCAGGATCGTGGACCGCAAGTCAACATCCTGTATTTGTCATTTCTGACGATCTTTTGTCTGTTATCCTCAAGAAACAGAATCATGATCACCGCCCATCATGGAAGCTGAATACATTGCTGCTGGCTCGTGTTGTGCTCAATTACTATGGATGAAGCAAACCTCAAGGACTACGGCATCAACGTGAAGAATGTGCCTCTCATCAGATACAATGAGAGTGCCATCAAGATTGCTCACAACCCAGTTCAGCACTCAAGACAAAGCACATTCAAATTGGCCATCATTTTCTTCGGATCATGTGTTGAAGGGCGACATCTCCATCGAGCACGTGAAGACTCAAGAACAGCTAAATGATATCTTCACTAAGCCTTGGATGAGAAGAGATTTAGCAAGCGTGAGCTAAATATCTTAGAATCTTCGAATGTTCTTGAAAAGGCACACATCCTAACACTTATGCAAAATTGATGACTTAGATGTGCAACACACGAAGAAACGTTTTCTTCAATCAATGAAGAATAACACTCTATGTGAAGAAATTAATGAAGAAATTGATTCTCGTAACCCCACGATAATTGTATGCTGTGTCCAAATCATCATTCTTATACGGGTCACGCCACCACCAAAGTTGAAAATCTTCAATTTGAGTTTTTCCTCGCTTTTGAAATTCTTCGCTTTTTGAAATTCTTCAGTTTTTCAAATTCTTCAGTTTTTCAAATTCTTCAACTTTGCAAATTCTTCACTGTTTTCATTGCCTTTCTTCATATATATATATGGATTTATGTCCTCTACAGATTCACTTATGGCTATTTCTTCAAGTCGCTCGCTAAGTGAATGTGATCGGACCTTTCCTCTATGCTATACTCAACCCAATCCATTCACAAATTCTTCATGTGCGTTCTACTTTGAAACTCGCTCAAATTCTTTCATCGTCTCCTTGATAGTGAAGAAATTGCGAACGAACTTTTAAACTAATCTTATCCAAACTTCGATTTATCATTAAACTGCTCCGCATCCCACGATGCATTATTATATCCACCCACGATCGCATTACCCATCTCCACTACATCGCGACGTGGGACATATGTCGCGGAGAAGGAAGCGTCAGGCACGTCGTTCTAAATCTTCTGACGAGCCGCCACCGTGGCTATAAATACCTCTCCCTTCCTCACTTTTACTCGCCGACTTCTCTCCCGCCGAGCCCTCGAACCCTAGCGCCGCCACTCCATCGCCGCCGTGAGGAAAAGCTTCATCGCTTTGACTCTTCGCCGACGCATCGTCCGACTGGAATTTCTTCACTCACCGTCAGCAGAGCTGATTTCTCCGCCAATAGGCGAGAAGATCTGAACGGATTTACTTCCCAACTGTTCATCTCAGTTCGTCGTTCTTCACTTCGTAAATTAAAAGTTACTTTTTTTACTCCGCTTTGATTCTCAAATCTTCTTCAAATTCTTCAAAGGTGTTTATTTCAAATTCTCACACATATGAACACCTCAAATCTCTTGACTCATTTCTCTGCAATGATTTTCTTCAAGATTCTCAATTGTGTGGATCTTCGATCTATACAACTCGAACCTAAGATAAAGAACGCTATTGAAATTCTTCAAGGCTCATCCGTCAAAATCAAACTTGTTTTTTGAAAACCCTTCGAGAACGATATGACCTCTTCAAATTCCTCGCACCTACTCTGCTCACAGTACAAATGTCCGCCTGAATCCCTAGGTTCTCATCAACTTAACTCATTTGCAGCTGCCTCGAAGAAAATCTGCACACTTCTTCGTGAGAACTCAATTGTTCAATTTCACCAAGAAAATGGCAGATGGCAAGAAGCCAGTAAGGAGGAAAGAACCTGAGGTCATGACAGCATTCAAATCCCGAGGAAATATATGCTGACTATTGCACCCGATGAGGAAAGCAAAAATCAACGCATAAAAGCGATACAGAAGATTGAACGGAGATGGGCACGGAATGGAAGGAATACCGCTATGTTACACCTAAGCACATGAAGAAATCGCAAATCCTCCATGCCTAAGAGCTCCTTTGGCACCAGGCCAAATAGTTGATCCCACTAGCCGCCGCGCGTGAGGACTTTCTGATGAGTGGGCTAAACGCAAGCAAAGGCTACAAGCAAAGGAAGCGTGAAGAAATTCAATGAGGATTCCGCTGCCGGCTACATCGAGGTCTCGCCAACCGAGGAAATCGGCAAAGAAGTCGCCATAAGCCAAGTGTTTCTTCATCCGTGTCCTCACGGCCAAGTTCCTCAAGAGTTCAAGGCAAATTCTCAAAGCAAATTCTCAATCGCCATCGCTCCATCAAAGTCCTCAACTGTCTGCCCAAAACTTCAGCCCAGTGGCACCGCCACTTGTCAAAGGACTGCTGGTTTTCAATTGCCTTGCACTTCGCAAATTCCTCACCGCCAATTCTTCATCCGCCCGACGTCAAGACAAAAGCAACAGTTGACGGTCCTCGGCTCAGCTTCAAGGAAGAAACAGCTTGTAGTCCACGTACATCTCGATGATGAGGCATCCGATGAAGAACTTGAAGAAATCATCGAGACCGCTGTTAGAGCCGCAAGAGCCAAGGGAACACTGTGCAACGCTTGGACCCAAGAAAGTCCTCGATTTCATCGACCGCACAATGATCCCAATACCCTCTCGCTTGATCTTCCTTTGACACCTGGTCAAAGTCATATGTTGACTCACTTCATCGCTGAAGAAAATGGAAGTTCGAAGGCGAAGGAAATCAAGAAGGCTCAATACAAGAAGAGGTTCTGAAGAAAATGTAGTCAAGATGACACCGAGGAACTCTTCAAATCCAAACTGAAATTGTAACCTCAGCAAGAACTTTGACACATACTATGCTGATTGGCAAGTTGTCAAGACCAGATTCGGCTAACTGACGAAGAATCACAAATGTTGCTGCACCGAGCAACATGAACCTCAGCTGAAGCTTCCGTCAGCCTAATGAAGAAATGCCAGAACGCTGCTCAGCCTGCTGAAGAAAATGCTGATTCCAGGGCTGATGAAGAAATTCAGCCACCGAAGAATTGCTGTGGCACCCACTAGTGCGCTCAAGAAATTGCTCAAGACAGGAACTGCATCAGCCGTTCCAAGAAAACTGCCCAAATTCCTCAGCTGCTCCCAACAACTCCCACTCCAATTCTTCCATCCGCTCGATGTGAAGAAACCAAGGCTGCGGAACGAGCCAGGAAGAAGAGGAAAGCATCATCAGCAGATTCTTCGCTGCAAGAAAATGAAGCCAATGACCAGCTCGTTGAGAACCCGATTGATGCTATTCCAATTTCTCCATACCATCAAAGGAAGTAGTTCCTTTGGAGAAGAATATGAAATCCAACCGATCTGATGAAGAACATCAATCTCCCGCTTCCGTCGAGAAAATTGATGAAGAAATTGAAGTGGAAGCTGTCCTTCAACCCCCGCCATTCCCTCATCGGATCATGAAATTCCTCAAGATGGTACTGAGGAAATTGAAATGAAGATGTGGATATTGGATGCACCACTCCAAGAATCAATGATGATTTTGGGAAATCAACATCCCAATACTCCGCTTCACCCCGCCTTCAAGTTCTCACCCCCCGCAGACCGGCCAGATCGAATCAAGAAAATCAACCCACGAGTCCTCAGGCATGAAGAAATTCCAGCCACTAGCCGATGAAACTGCTGCTGCATTGAAAATCCTCGATCGCATGTTGAGGACCAAGAAATTCCTCGTCAAGAACCTGAACTTACGGTTCCAGAGGTGGTGATGCAACTGATCGACACCCTCTCGCTAAAGGTAAGAATCCGTTTCACCAAGCAAAAGTTCATAATTTCTTTTGTTTAGCATGTGTTCTTCATCAATATAATCCTTATGATTCTGCTCGGATTAGGAAGAGGCGCTCGACTGCCACCAAGCAAACTTCTATTCCTCGTTCAACAAGGACAAAATCTTCGATCATGCTATTCCTCATGTGGATATGGAGTCACGCCAGCTTTGAGCCCGGCTCCTAAGTGTTCTTCACGATGCAGGTCTTCTAAACTTTTCAATCGATATTTGTGATTGGAATGAAGAGCTAATTCTTCAGTTCTATGCAACCTTCACATCACCGGAGACGCAAGATGTAACTTCATGGGTCTTGGATTGATGACCGAAAACACCTCACTACAAGGCACCGAAGTGAATTGCTTCGTGCCCTTCCACCTGGCCCTCCGTTGACGTGCACGCGTGATCTATGAAGAAAAGGAACTTTCAAATCACTATATGCAAGTGCCATGAAGCCTTTTGAAACCAAGGCAAGCTCAAGGACCAAATTCTCACAAGGAATTGTTATATGTGCCTCAATACCATCGAATTTTGACGAAGACTATGAGTCCTATCAAGGGCCACGACTCAATGATGAAGAAGTCGCTGGCATCATGAAGAATATGCCGTTCAACATCATCCATGGTTGCTCCCAATTTCCATGATTTCTTCATGAGGACTCGCTAACATTGCCATGTCACCTTTTGAGCTAAGCCTTATGCACCTTGGATCATGAGATTCATCAGTCAAGATCTTCACCGAATTACAAGGTCGACACTTTGAACCACTGCAGCTACCGCCTCATTGAAGTCCTCAAACGGCCAATTGCCTCACCGATGAAAAGGGAAAGGCTATGCAGGATAGATGAAGGCATTCGTCCATTGATGGACAGCTTCAGCAGATCCTACTCCACCAATGATGACTCGCACACATGACTCGCAGAAATACCCTCGCCTACATAGTCCTCAAGCATCGACCTGTGGTGATGATCGATCGTGAATTACTCTCGCCTTCATCAAGGTTGATCGAATCACAAGTGGGTCAAACGCCGCTTGGTACTATTCTTTACAACATGACCTCAACTCACAATGCAATGAAGAAAACCACTACTATCTTCATGAAACCTTCAAGCGCACTGGCTGTTCTTCACATGTCTACAATGAAGAAGAACTGAAATCAATGGGACTCAAGGAAGAATTTGACTGGTCTCAGCCTCCTCAAGAAATTCAAGAAGGTCAAAGTTCCTTCCTTAGTGGCCAGCTCTATTCTTCATCTCGACATCAAGGAAAATGAAGATTTGGAAGACATCCTGCTGGTCCTACTTTCGACAAACAACTCCGATAATGTCAAGCGCCCGCCTTCAACTTGAAATTCTTCAAGAGCGTTAGTCTCCGCCGATCCTTTTGGTCATTCGATGACAAAGGGGAGAAATTTGAGTTAGTCTTCGCCGGTCTCGCTTTTGTCTATATACAATATTTTATTAAGTTACAACTCGCTTTCCAAACCTTTATTGGATCGAGTTGTAATCTTAAACCCTATGGTGCTTTAATACTTTTGATGCATTATGCTTGCTCTATGCTCTGATTAAAGTAGTGTTGATATGCGTTGATCCTTGTTATGCTCTGATCCTCATGAGCTCGGTGAAAATCTTCAAATCGATTTGGGATCTGATACTCAAATTGAGTTTCAAATTCTCATACGCATTGGGCTCATACTTTTATGCATTATTTGGCATGCTCGATATCATCAAGCACCATATTTCATCATGCATTTCAAATTCCTCATACTATATGTTAAATGCGTATGAATTACAAGATATAGGGGAGATCTCCATGATTCAATTCTTCAAATGTGCATTGCCTCAAAAGCAATTTCCTCACTATGCACACCTTCGTGGGGAGTTCTTCATATCTTGCAATCAAAATCCTCATTATCGTGATTTACACTTCAGATATTTATCCTCGTTGAAAACTTAACTGTATTGTCATCAATCACCAAAAAGGGGAGATTGTAAGCATCTAGTGCCCTTAGTGATTTTAGTGTATTGAAGACTTATAGGTTAAGTAACCAAGCGCTTGTGAGTGTACAGGTCTCATAAGTCTATGAGGAGTTTGATATTTACAGAAAGTCAACCTAAAATGAATTTCTTCAACTCAAGAATTTGATATTCAAGACTTTCCTTTGAAAGTGAAGAAATTGTGTGACTAACGGTTCATTTAGGACATGACTGAGCTTTGTTGTATTCATTTTCTTTCTGAGTCTAGGAACACCTCAGGGGGTCGAGGAAATCTAAGGAAAATCCATTTGATGCTCAACTCAAAATCCTCACCTACCAACCTTCAGTGAAGCTTTGAAATCTATCAGCATAATTTTTCATGAGACGGCTTCTGGTACGGAGTTCCCAGAGTTAGGAATTGCAATGCAAAGGAGGAATGATAGCCCGAGGAATTTGATGTTCATTCCCATCAGGCTTACAGCCACTGTCCCTAAATATTCCACCAACGGCATATCATTTAAGGGCATTTATGTCTTATCAGTCGCTGCTCCAGGCCTTAATAGCCTCACAACCACTAGTTGGTTGGCTGCCGAGAGCTTGACACTTGTCATTTGAGAGCAACCCATCCTCCGAGGACTTTGAGGAAAATCATCAAGTGAGGAAAACCCAAAGTGAGGAAAATCCCAAAACCAAAACCCTACTAAACCCAAAGTGATTGAGCATCATCAAGAAATTGATCCCGTGGATCCGACGCTTTTTACCTTTGAAGACTGGCTCTTCCAGACGGTTAGGCCACGGCTAGAGCATCCAAGAGGAATTGTGGATCGAAGACCAAGTATGTGAAGGTTTGGAAGTCCTCAAGACTTACCACGAGTGATTGGACGAGGTCTGCGGACCTTAGTTCAAGGAGAATACGGTGAGGACTTGTGTCCGAGCTGCGTGCTAGGATCGGGTGTCCGGATCATGGTCTCGAAGTTTAAATATCAGCCGCTCCAACCGACGTTATAATCGAGACAAAGTTGAACTGGTCTACCAAATCATTGTCTTCACCAACCAATCGTTCTATTTCCTCAACCTTTCATTTCCTCATCGGTTGAGTGTTTGTCATATCAGTGTTTGAAGACTTTGATCAAGACTTTCAATTTCCGCCTTAATTTCTTCACCGTTGTCTTCATCTTGTGTTATCCTCGTGATTACGCTTATCAGGATTGTCTTCATTTCATCATGATGACTATGCTTGTAATCTGTTATGCTTACTCGAAAGTACTTATTCCACTGCATGTATTTCTTCGCAATGAATTTCTCACCGCAAATTCTCAAGAAGAATTTGTAAATTCATAAAATCGCCTATTCACCCCCTCTAGTCGATATAACGCACTTTCAGGTTGAGGAAATAGAACCAGTTAGCTCGGTGAAGACATTGATTTATCACCAGAATCAAGACAGCTTAAGTCCGTTGAGCGGGTAGGTATTTAAACCTCGAGGACACACACCTGACACACACCTCACGATTCTCCTTGATCTAAGATCACGGACTCGCCTAATCACTTGTAAGTCTTAGGTGACTTCAACCTTCACAAACTCACACCGCAATCCACAATTTCCTCTTGATGCTCTAGACCATGACGCCTAACCTCTAGAAGATCCCCAAAAATAAAA
>JAHIAM010009629.1:0-10901 GCA_021605205.1 Aegilops longissima | reverse complement strand
AACAAAGACTTTCAATTAACAATTGACTTACGGCTCGGTGGAGGGCTGGCCCATTCGGGCATGGGGGTGAGGGTGCCCCGGGCAGGCCCCCCGGGATACTTTTTTCCTGGTTTGGGCATCTCCGCCTTCCCAAGTCTTGGAGGCAGCCCTTCTTCCCGAAGGGAGGAGGCCTTAACCTCCCTTTCCGACTATCCTCCTTAGGGAGATGACACCCCCGTTCGATGCGAGCGGTGAAGTTCGGTTTCTTCGTTCTTCCCCTTGTCTTTCCCCGAGGGCATTCTCGCTGAGTACCCGTCAAGCATCTTGGCCATGGTGGGACCAAAGTAGCCTTAGAGAAGTGGCGCCGACACCTGATTCTCTCCGCCTTGCGAGCCATTCCTGGCCATGGATGATTTTCGAATAAACAATTATGACAAATACAAAACAAGGTGTCGTGTATCAAGGCTACTTACTTGGGTATCTAGGGCGATTGCAGCTTAGGCCCGCATCCTCGATGGTGTCCGAAACTCTACTTTCGGTCCAAGAATAATTTGCACATCCCTTCGAGCTTGGTGAAGAAGTGCTTAATTCCGAAACCCTCCGATTGAACCCCACATTCGGAGGGCGCGCATGGCAACATCCGCGGATTAACATCACTTGCATTATGTCGAAAGGTTAATGTCCCTCTCAAGAAGCTCTTGATGCGCTCGCAAAGATCGTACATCGCCACGGCCCCCAATTGCATCCTACGCCGCCCAAGACGCTTAGTTGGACGGAGGGCCCGAGGAACTCGGGGCCACCCACTTTGTGCCTCCGGAGCCGTGAATAAAACCACCTTCCATACATCGGATACTTGGAAAGAACCTTCCGCCATGGGGCATCGGGCGTCTTGCTTATTACGGCACCTTCAAGACGGTGTCGCCTCATCCTTCCTTCACATTGAAGGTCTTGAGCCATAGGTCAAGTGTGGGGTGACATGGAGGAAGGCCTCGACACTATAATGAACGGCGAGATATGGAGGATGGCGTCCGAGCTAGATCATGAAAAATCCAATCCATAATAAAACATGAGCCCCTCACAAAAGGATCGAGGGTGAGGCCCAAGCCACGGAGGAAGTGAGGAACAAACAAGACGCACTCATTGGGCTCCGGTAGGGATGACCTGCCCCGAGCAGGAAGCCTCGGCCGGATGTCGGGGTCGACATCCGACGCCCCTAAGCTTCGAATGTCCTCCATTTGAATCGAGGAAGCCACCGCGGTGTCAAACCGCGGATCTCGGTAGGGGGTCCCAATCAGGCCTAGGCGGATGGTAACAGGAGACAAGGGACACGAGTTTTACCAGGTTCGCCTCTCGAGGAGGTAAAACCCTACCCTCGCTTGATTGATATTAATGATATGGGTAGTACAAGAGTAGATCTACCACGAGATCGAGAGGCTAAACCCTAGAAGCCAGCCTATGGCATGATTGTTGATCATCCCACGGACTAAAACCCTCCGTTTATATAGACACCGGAGAGGGCTAGGGTTACACGAGTCGGTTACAAATGGGAGGAAATCTACATATCCAGACGCCAAGCTTGCCTTCCACGCCAAGGAAAGTCCCATCCGGACACGGGACAAAGTCTTCAATCTTGTATCTTCATAGTCCAGAGTCCGCCCAAGGTTATAGTCCGCCATCCCGACACCCCTAATCCAGACTCCTCAAGAGCCCTCAACCAGGCTTCAATGACGACTAGTCCGCATGCGATTGTCTTCGCATTGCAAGGTGGGTTCCCTCGAATACTATAGAAGATTTTGAACACAAGGATAGTGTCCGCTCGCAAAATAAGTTCCACATACCACCATAGAGAGAATAATATTTACACAACCGTTGCCGACGATTCCGCGGGCGTGACATCACACCACGGCCAAGCCTTTATTCAATTGTTTTATCCTCCACCTCACCAAACTTAGCGAGGCGATTTCTTGGCACGCCTTGTCGAGTAGATCGTGGTCCCCTTATTCCGGGATTCTCATCAATACGGGCGGGGTAACCCAACCGGCCATCAATTACGGTGCTTTGGGAGATAAGTTGCTTTACTAGGCTGGGGGGAACATAGTTTCGTCCCATATAAGGGATAAGGATCCACCTTTTCCATCTACGCCTTCTTCCTCCTTTGCTTATCCATTTCGCACTCGAGCCCACTAAGTCCGCACATCCCACCTCGACCTTCTCTAGCAATGTCTGGAGCGGAGGCAAGTGGATGGTCTCCTCCCACGGAGAGACACATCAAGAAGCGAGGGAAGCCGGATACTTGTCTAACGACATCGCGACCGACTCCTGCATTAAGGCCTCATCCCCACCCCCAGGCCCCATGAGAGGGTGGTGTTCCTCACCCATTTCCTCCCTGGACTAGGGTTTCCCACTTCACCCATTTGTCCGGGGCTCATGTTCTACTACGGCCTGATTTAATCCGCCCCAACTTCATCCTCAACATCTCGGCATTTATCGTCGTGCGAGGCTTTCTCCGCATCGCCCCACTTCGCTTATGGTCAAGACCTTCAATGTCGTCAAGGTAGTGGGCGGCCAGCAAGCGGAGTGCGGAGGCGCCATGGTGGGCAAGATGCCCAACGTTAACTTGCTCGAGGGCCCTTCGTGGAGACCATAAAGGGTGGCAATCGGGTGGTTCTACATCACCGAGCCGCTGACCTGAATGGGCAGCGCCCCAATCCACTGCATTCCCACGCCGCTCACCTCCCGGAAAGAGAAGGGCATGTCGGGGTAATTCGAAGAGCTGATCGACTCCAAACTCCGCGCCCGAGACCTGGTGAGCAAGAAGCTCAAACTCCCAACATAGTCCGGTCATGCTCATCCGCCGGATCCTCCCGACAACAACGGGCTTTCAGCTTGTGGAGTTCGATCCGAACAGCACCGAACCCCGAGCAGGCTCTTCGACACTACGTATGAAGACGCCGGAAGGTGCGCTACGCCGAGGGTCCGTGATCCGCTACCGAGGATCGCGGATTCAGCGCAGCATCAAGCCAACGCGTAAGCGGTTTTACCCTTTACGGGATACTTGTTTTTCATAGTTTGACTCTATGCGGACCAAACTCCCTTACCTTTGACAGTTGGAGAGACGCCCGGCGATCAACCGTCCGCCCTTGCCCAAGACCAGCCGGATGCCCGCTGAGGGTTCGGCCCGCACCTTACGGGTGCCGGAGAAGAAGGCAAGAAGGCCACGGAACTCGAAAGAGTTCCCGCGCTAGCGGTGTCGGATCATCGTCCGATGACTCAGGCGCACTCTCCCACGAAGACGAAGAGGAGGAAGAAGAGGCCTCCCTCCAAAGCGGGGAGGACAGAAAGGAAGGTCGCCTAACGGGGGTCCTGAGGGTCCAAGAAGGGAAGGACCTTCCTCCGCATACCCCACCAACACCAACGACGGCGAAGAGGAGGGCCACCAGTACAAGCCCGAAAAATCGTAAGTATCCGGATACCGTAATAACTCAATGCCTTTATTCAAGATCTTCCGACACCAATATAATCATGCGGTCCGCCGACCCAGCCGATGCTTCGTCGAGCGGATCTCGATTCGGCCGGAGGAATAGTTTCACTTCCGATCCATTCTCCTCGCCCCACGGACGATGCCGAGGTGGAGTCCCAAAAGGGTCCAAGCCAAGGAGGTGGTCCCGGAGGCGCCGCAAGGCGACCTCCTGACTCCAGCGCAAAGGGGATAAACCCCCAAGGGCTCCAAGTCCGCCCTGGGCCGACACCGCACCGAACCTTCAACGATTCCGAATCCGCAGGGCCCTAGTAAGAAGGGCAAGTTTATGACACCGGTGACCTCCCCAACCGGGCACTGGATAATTTGCTGGAGGTGCTTAACGGCGCCCATCAACGAGGACCACCGCACTATTATGAGTGTGGTGATCTAGAAGGTTCAGTCCGCCAAGAGCGGGCCGATAAGCTTGTGCCGCCTTCTAAATGCTTTGAGGTATGTATTTAAGATATGTAAAAATATTACCAGATAGACAAAGAGACCTCGATGCTCAGTTTGGTGTTCGGAAAGAAAAGCCAATGAGGATCTAAAAGATATACTCAGGAGTCTAACATAAGTATGTCAATATGGGAATGCAGGCGCGCTGACCTCCGGCCAGACCGATCATGGAGGTCGATGCATTGAAGCAGCCTCGAGCGGTCCGAGAACGAGCTCGGCCTTGCCAAGAAGCAGCTCGAGGACAAGGAAGGGTAATACCTTATGTAAGTATATAAAATGGTGAGTTGCAAAAATGACAGACTAACGTGAGTATTGCAGGCCACAACCCAGGTGGAGACCCCAAGGAAGCGTTGTCCAAGGCCGAAACAATGCAGCCGTGGAGCGACCGAAGCGAGAGAAGGGAGGCACGGTGGAGGGCAGCAAGAGCTCCGTGCCTCGTGGAAAAACATGAGAGTTTGAGCTTGACTCAAAGACTCGAGAGTCCGAGCTCGCCGGCCGCTATGAAAAGCAAACCGCTAAGGCCGAAGCCCAAAAAGCCTCCGGAAATTGAGGCGATGAAGAAGATAGCGCGGTAAGGCATTCTTTATGCAAAGCAAGCACGTGAAAGTGAATTACTTTACTTACCCGAAGTTCGGAGCTCTCCAGAGCATTCGCAAATCTTCCCCGCAGCAGGTCCGACGCTGCCGATTCTATCAAGCCGAGGAGGGAGCTCGACGAGAAGGTATTCTAGTCTCAAGATGCTTGAGGCCGACACCTGGTGTTTTGAGCCACCAGCCAAGCACTGGTCGAGTTCTCTAAGGTGGCCGAACAGGCCATGAAGGGTCTCGAGTCCGCCGTGGGCTCGGGGAAGCCATGCCCGGAGCTACTGGCCTGGTGAGGCGGCCTGGTGGACGCCTATATGGATTGAAGTCATCAAGCGCCGCTTGCATCAAGGTGCTCAGAGGGCCTTGCCCATGCTAAAGTGCACTGGGCAAGATGGACGCCGAGAAGCTTGTGACGACGACCAACGCCGAAAGGAACATCGCAAGCCCGAGATGTATTATGAGGGTGTCCCAAGGGGCCCACCTTATAGCGGATGAATGCTCCAAAGATGTAATTTTGAGTAAACTCGATTTGTGATCCTCAGACGTGAAAAACTTGTTCATATGCGCTTAAGCAACCTTTTGAATTTAAAATATTACCTTCGGCGCCGCTTATTAAATTTGAGAGATGGCGAGTCGTCTTCTCGCCTCCATGCCACGAGTGCCGGGTGTTCGGATAAACTTGAGCGCTTTTTCCCATTCTTGGGTCCTTCAAGGAGGCGCCAACACAACGAACAAGGCAATCAGACTATAATGCTTGAACACCTCACTTAGCCATAGAATTCTATAATTTTAAATTTTGGCAAGCCCCTAGTATTCGAAGACCGAGTTCGTATCCACGCCTAGGGCCGACAAAGCCGACTCGCCTAAGCGCATAAGTCTTTAGGGACTCGAAACCTCTATAGCGACCAGCTCTCTCTATCATGACAACCAGTTTTAGCTTTCCACCGAGGTGCTTAGCCTAGCTCAACGGGCACAAACGCATTGGTTCTCCCAGCTACCTTAGCCGATATAATGGAACGTAAGGTACCAAAACATGGGAGCCGGCAAACCCAACTATTGACCCAAGACATGATTCGAGCCGATGCATATAATGCTATAAGTTCGGGTGCAGCACTTGTGAAAGTGTTCGACTTATCACATCGTATTTTTGGGGTACTTAAGCCCCCGGTATTTCCGCACTATAGTGTACGGGTGCAAATGTCATCGAACATATAGATAAAAAGGAATAATAGACAAAAATATGTATTGTTTATTCAAAAAGGCTGGTAAAAGGAAAACAAATAGTGCGAAAGCAAGAGACGGACTATTTGAATGTCCCTCCCGGGGCAAGGGATGATATGTAAACAAGTAACCCTTATAGAGACCACCGACACTGACGAGCTTGTGCCTCCTTGGGTTGCATCGGTGTTCCGAGTAACCGGACAGCCTTCCAAAGTGGAGTCCAAAGTAAGAAAAAAGAATGACAAAATTGGGAGCCCCCGGCGGTTGAGCCGCATTTTGGGTGCCGGTGGTCCCTCCCTATGCCCATGGTATTTCCAGAGGAATTATGTACGTAGTACTGGTTTCGCATCAGGGTGGGTTTGCATTGATACGCGTTCAATGGGCCAGCGGTTTGTTTAGGTTACCCGCCTTGATGTCCGGACGCAATGGCCGGACTCAAGAATTGCCTTGAGAGGTTGTTTGTATACCGCCGAGGGGCGCCCCTCCGCTCGAGAGAGCTGCCGTGTTTCCATTGACAATGACCTCAAGGGCCCGCATCTTGAGGTTGAGGTATGCGAGGCGGCACCGCATTGAACTTTGAATGTGGTTGCCGGAAAAGGCGTGATAGCCACCGAACGGGACTATGTCGAACATTAACTCCTCGCTCGAAATTATCCGGGGATCCAAGACCACCCAAGTGTAACGACTGCAACTTGGCCTCACACCGGTATGGCGCCTTTAAAGGTCGCTTTTTGTGGGTTTAACTGAGGGATCTATGCCCATTTTTGCACGATCCCGATAAAGTGTTCAGGGCCCACCCCCATAAGGATCTAGTGAGGGAACCCAATGATTGGGTCTAGAACCAATCCGTGAATCCGCCATGGTGGATGTAGTGGGTGGTCCTTTCGATCAAAAGTGATCGGGCGAGGACCATGGTTGAACTTTGGGGCGACGCCCAACGCATATACGCCCCTCGAGTGCACGCTCGCCCCTTTGGGGATGGGTTTGATATCATGTTCACCGTTCCATTTTGGGGGGCCCTTCCGTCCCTATTGTTCGGGGGCGGGCCTTCCTCGCCTTTATTAGCCCCTTTGTCTCCTTTCCCGACTTAATTGCTCCTTTGAACACCCAACAACTCCTGGATTTGGTTTTCAGGTGCCGTATCCGCACGAGCATCGAAAATTCGGGTCCAAACCGGACGGGTCGGAGTATTTTTTAAATGGCTTTTTCCCGTGATCGTTTAGAGCTCAATCCCATTAACCGCCGATCCTCGATTGCGCCAAGCGCGGCTTGTACGGACCGCCATTGTTGTCCGGTATCCAATTACCGGCTCGGTCATGTTATTATTTAAAGCCAGCAGTTTTCTCCGCCCAAAGCGGTCATGAGTGGGAGGGCTGGGATTTCGCTTTCCCGCCCCTAGGTGCCGCAAGCCACCGTCATGGATGTTTGGTTTGAAGGTTGGGGCCTCGGCCCGGAAAATGACTATTTGATTTTTCTTGGTTAGAACCGTTCCAATTGTTCCGCCGATTCCTCCGGCCGAATTTGGGCTTAGGTCATCGGCCCGGTGGTTATAGGTGCCGGAAATTGTCGAGGAATGCGGGTCCTCCCAACAACCAATTGATCTGGCAAGTGTTAAGACAATGCCGAGCTGGTCCTTTGCTTGAGGGAGGTATTTCATGGCAGATCATCACCACGGCCATGTGGATATGAAGGAGGTAACCGATCCACCCCGCAGGATCTGTTGTGCCATCGATGATTCGAGTTTACGGGTTTGAAACCCGGGATTTGATGATCCATTACTTCATCTATGAAGCAAAGTGAGGTGCAGCCAGATCCTATATCAGCTAGCTCAAATGAGCTTTGTTCAGGGTTCGCCCCCGGATTTATATCCGATGACGGTTATCCCACGGTCGGGGCCCCAGCCGATCCGAGATCGATCTTGTTTGCCTTGCCGTCCTCCAATATATCGGTGTCCGGGCGATTTCGCCTTTGGTATTCTTGAGCGATGCCGGGTGCGGTTTGAGTGGAGGGCCGGAGGCTCTCGCGCCGTGGAGGGGCCGGTCGGCCGATCATGCCCGGGTGATGTAGGTTTAGGTGCTTCCTCCCTAATCGGGTAGCAGCTGCGCGGGTAGTTGGGGGCGTCGAAGTTCAGACCCGCAAAGGACTTCACCCATCTGCCAAAGTCTTGGTCACTTGCGGTTTTGAAACACGCTTAAATCACCCTATCCAAAGGAACTCGATGGTCCCACCAAGGATAGACCCCATATTGAAACGCTTTTGCAAGGTGGATATCATTACATCAACATTACATAATAGATGGGGATAATACATAAACGAAAAGCCACAAGAATACATCAACATCATATTAAGATCAACATCCACACGGATGAAACATAAATGTAAACTCAAACGAATCCACCTCCTAGCCCAGCCGACCGAACCTATCCCCATCAAAGAAGAAGGAAGAAAACCCAACAAAGCAAACATTCACCCCATGATCATCGCAAGCCTGTACCAATGGTGGTGAATTGGAGCCACAGGCTCAAAGAATCCATTAATGGGTACAAATCAAAGCTTAAAGGAAAGGAAGGAAAGGGTGAGGTTGCAAAGCGCGCATGATATGGTGGCTAACATACCAAATGAGAGCAGAAGAGAATCAAAGGAACGGTCCAACTAGTAATGATCAAGAATGATCCCTAACCCTACTTAAATAAGTAAACCGGTTTCCTCTCATCAACCCCAAAAGAGACACCACTACCAACGGTTGGTGTATTTTAGAAGAGTTTGCCGTTTACTACAACCGGATATTAACAAATTCCCATCTCCAATAACCGGCACGGTCAAAGTTTATACCCGGTGTCCCAACTTAGCCATGACAAGCTCTCGCGATCAACAAAGGATATTCTTCCCCTGAAGACCCATCGCCCAACCCGCCACAAGACATTTCAAAAGAATAAAACAAGACCAGAAAGCCCCTGAAAAGGGACAAACCCGATAGGAGCTGCACATATCTCCTCTGGACACCCGGATGAGCAGCCGATAACTAAAACCTGACCTCAAGTTGCCTTTGAGGGGCGCGCAGAGTTTAGTTCGGACCAGCACCAAGGAGCACCGTCCCGGGGCTAACAACCCGGCCCGAAACCCAAGGAAAAGGGAAGGTGAGGCAAATGGAAACCAATGTTGGGCCTTGAGGAGTCTTATTCAAAGCAACCAAGGGGTCCCATAAATCACCCGACCGTAGGGACGCAAAATGGGAAATAAAAACCGATAGACGGAAACTAGGCAAGAGGAAAAACATTGCATAAGGCCAGCCTTCCACCCTTTACCAAGTATATAGATGCATTAATAATATAAGATATATTGTGATATCCCAACAAGTAAACATGTTCCAACAAGGAACAACATCTCCATGTTCCAACAAGGAACAAACTTCATCTTCACCGCAACTAACAACGCTTATAAGAGGGCTGAGCAAAGCGGTAACATAGCCAAACAACGGTTTGCTAGGAAGGGTGCAAAAGGTTAGAGGTTGACATGGCAATTTGGGAGGCTTGAGCAATAGTGATAGGTAGCGCAAGCATAGCGAAGAACGAAGCAACTAGCATAGCAATGATAGTAGTGAGATCCAGGGTAGCGGTCATCTTGCCTGAAATCCCGCAAGGAAGAAGAACGAGTCCATGAAGAAGACGAACGATGAAGTCGAACCAAGGTAGACGAACGAATCCTCACGATCGAACGTAAACGGAACTAACAAGAAGAAGCACACAACATAGTAAACACACCACACATGAACAAGACATGATGCACAACCAAGCATGATGCATGACAAAGCTACATGAAGCTACTCATGGCAAGAGATGATGCAAACAAGAGCAACACATCAAGACAAGTTTAAATGAGGCCGGAAACAACATAGAACAATTCCGGTAAGTCCTCATATGCACATTTCGAAATTGGTCCAGATCTGAATAAACCTTATGTTCAAGTTGTTAAACAGCAAGTTAAGATGCACCACGATGATCTACACGAAATTTTAGTCAAGTTACATATAAAGTTCATTAGATTCGGAGCTACGGCCTAGAAGATATAAGCAAAACAAGTTAAGCATGGCATTGATGCAAAATGCATACAAACATCAAGCAAACACCTCAAAACAAGGATGCAACATGATAATATTAAACTACAAGCAATTCTAAGCAATTTTCATATAGAGCACACTCAAAACGGAGCAACGGTGCAACACATACACACAATATAAGTCATGACAACAATCTGTCCAAAACAGCAACTAGGCATATTGCAAGCATCAAAACAACATGCTACAGCATCCCAACATGATAACAAAAGGCATGGGCATGATTTACAGGTAAAGCATGACAAAACATGAACACTGAGCCATCTCCAGAAATCACTAGAACATGCTCAAAATGACATGGCAAGATTGCAAATAATAACAGTTTCAGACTTATCAGGAAATAACATCAGGTTGCAATGTTTAGAGCTATGAAGCAACATGCTAAAGGACCTTATCATGCCAAAAAAAGGCATGGCATGAATCTACTAAATGCATAGAACAAAAGTCCCTTATGACCATGAGCCAAAAGGCAGAAAATATGATGGCACCCATGTAAACATGGAAAGTTATATTACAGATTCAAACATGGCAGGAACAACAATAAGTAGGCATGTTGGTGAGCTTGAACCACTCACCACAGAACAATAAATGGCATGGAAAGGCAACCAACAGTAAGAAGACATGGCATAGAAGCTATACATGGCAAGAACGACATCATAGCATACATGGATCAACTACAACAACCTTGGCAAAATTGAATAACATGTAAACAATCTGCCAGGAAACATTTTATAGCAAAAGTAGAGCTCGATTGACTCAAGCTATGGCACTCCATAATTGTAAACAAGGGCATGGATGGATAGAGCAAGACATGTATAACAAAACATCCTTACTGAAGTATCTCAAAATAAGCATGTAATCTCTCAGAGCATCAAGTTAACATGGCATAAAAATATCGCTATAAGTAAGTAAATCAAGCAACATCATGAAGCCTAGTTTGCATGCTTGTGCTAGTCACCACATAGATCACAAAAATACATGGCATACACCCCTGAAAGATGGCATGGCATATTACAAAACACATGTAGGA